>BLKR01004318.1:0-112837 GCA_011170035.1 Teleogryllus occipitalis
ACTAGCCGACGGTAGGTCGGCGTCGGATCTCGCCATCCAGCGGGGGATGATCACCGCCATCTCCCGAGAAAAAACATGCACTACATTAACGGGAATATTGACCAAAGCAGTTGACGTGCCCGGAAACACGAAAAAATCAATCAATCAATCAATCAAAGCAATCGCGCCAGGTGGAAGGGGTTGCGGGCGGAACGTACTTGTTCCATTCCGTGGAGACTGAATTGCGGGGGAGGCGACCTTGGCGGCGTGTGTTTCGAAAAAGTCGAGCTAACGTTGTTTGCGTCCTTCATTGAGTGCAGATGAGGATGCACGTCAAACAGCCCAGTAGCAAGCGCGTATGAGTCACCGCGCTCCAGACGTAAGCTGTTGCGATGTGTTTCCGCGAACTTAAGCTGTCTGTATCGCATGCCCTAGAAAACAGGGTTCTTCTTCCGAAAAACTTAGTGCATTCTGGCAGTTTACTTGCAGCAGGATGAACTCGTGTTACACTAGAAATTGAACTGTAGGTTTCCGGTACAGCGAGAGTAATATGTTTCCTGCCGCCCCGAGTATAAGACATCAATCAAAACATTCTCATCGTAAGAACTGACTAATTTTACGAAACTGTGTATTCATAATTAACATAACTTTTTAAAACGATTTTTCATATTTCTATTGTGTGAATAAACAAATAAATTGTTGTTTCAATCTTATTCATAGCAATTACTGACAAAATGAAAAATTCATTAAGGCGAGAATTTTAGTAATAATAAGAATTTTAGTAAGTTGCCATAATAGTACATTTGCAAATAATTAACTTATTTAAGCTACAGAGCGCTCTTATTAAATATGATGCATGGTGCTTCCTTTGCTGGACCCTAGAGCTGAGTAAGTGACTGATGAAATGCAAATCGGCATCCAATATGACTCCATATGACGATATGGAGTTTCCCACGTGTTCAAACGGAAGCGGATTCATTACTTCTTCGGAAGTAACGCAACAGGAAAATAATGGAACTGATGCGGCAGCAGTTAGTGTCAAGTATGCCACTAACACTTTGCGCGTCGTTTTCTGCATGATGCAAAGCCATGGGTGAGCCGCTATGTAGCGTATCCGGCTTCAGCCAGTGAGCTTCATGCACTAGTTTGCGTTACAATTTTAGCAGGAATTTTCAATGCAACCAGACACCAAAACCATCAACACCTCGTTCCTGTTCGTTGGCTCGACAGCCCGCTACGGGTCTTGGCCGACCGGTAGTGACGGAGCCTCTCGGCCATGGGATAAGGGGTTCGTGTGGTTAGACGAAGACATCCCTTCGCCGTATAAACTGGTCTTCATAGCCCTAGTGTGAGCTTTCTCATCGTCATTCAGCAATAGATACTGGGACATTTGTAAGAAAAGTGCACAGTTTAATTTGCCTCCACCGGGAATCGAACCCGGGCTAGCGTCGTGGAAAGCTAACCAACGAGCCACGAGGGAGGCTCAACACCTTCTTACAAGTGATTAAAACAGGTGTATGAAGCAGTTTTTTAAGAAATGATACCTCTTTTATAACAACTACATCTTCATCGCGTTATTTTTGGTTGGTCACCGTTGAAAATTGTCACTATATGCCACTTTCAAAACGTTTCTGAACCCTTCTCGCTTGCCATGCAGCACCTTTATTTATTTATTTTACGTCAAACAGTTAAAACTGCGTATGACGTGCTATGGGGAGAAATGAATTGTGTGCACATTTTCAAAATTCTGTGATCCCTACACTAAGTCATATACTACTTGAATTAAAAAAAATAAGCTCCCATGTAATAAAATCTATTTTCAATGATAAATAAGCAATAAATTTTGGGCTCTTATCCATGTTGCATAACGGACAGCGTCTTGGCTGGCTTTTGAAACGAAGTGCCCGTGTTGTGGTCACGTGGTTCGTGGCGTATTTGGTTCTGCGCAGAACGAGCAAAACTCGGTGCGTCGGAGTGGCTCACCCTTGCCTTCGCATCAGGGTCTTCTGTAGGAGGTCGCGAGTGACGCACGCGGTGGGGCCGAGCGTGGAGCGGCGATGGCGAGGGAGGTGGGGGGCGGAGATCAACGGCCCCTGGAGTCCATCCCTGCACCACTCCGGCCGCTTTCACTTCCCACGATACCAAAACGCCGTTTCATTCGAAATAACTTTCAGCAGTCATTTGCGGGAGGTGGCTTACTTAGTGATCGCGTCTGAGAACGGCGCAGATGCAATTGAATTTCAAAACACTAATGGTGCTACAAAGGCGTAGAATTTATGATTGTATTTCAGATGCTTACGAAATATTATTTTAGCTTTTGTCTATCTAATTCTCCAGCCATGTCTTGAAAATCGCGTGTTAAGGCACGCGGGAGATTCGACACGGCAATTTTCGAAATTTCAGTCATTTAAATTCAAATCGGACTTGCCCCATATGTGTGCATTTCGTCACCTTACTGCATTTTGGCAACAGCTGTAAAGAAAAGAATTCCCTGGCCCCGAAATTGACCGTCACACTAAGTATGATAGCCCATGTCTGTACAGTCTTATGTTTTCATGGCAAAATAGAACAGCGCGCTCGTTTTGTGTACAAGTAAAAAAGGAAACTAGTAGTGTTAGACAGCACATACTTTTTCACATTATTTGTAACATTTGACATTTTTAATTTTAACCGAATTGAACAGATATGAGACCTGTGCCATTTTAAGCGTTCTTTACTCTATCCGAAAAAAAACAAGAAGAAAAAAAAATCAAGAAAAATCTCGAGCATATTTTAAAGAAAATTATTACTTTCAAGCAAAACATATGCAAAAACTACTCTTATCTTCAAAAACTAAACGTGTTCCTGTTTAAAGATGTAATATTTTAGAACAGATTTCATTAAACAACACTATCATCAATATTGCAGTTTAGAAATTTTAATTTTTTGCAATATTCGAAAATACATAGTTCATCGAAAATAGGACCTGCGTTTCTTTTTACGAGTGTATTTCTCTCTTTTCCAGGAAACAATATAAAAGAAAGCATCTGGAATTGATTTTGAGAAAATATTAATTTTTACAAAGTGTCTATATTTCACGTAAAATCACGCGAAAACTATTAATATTTCCGAAAAATTCTATATGACCTTCTTTTAAGAACTTTGCCAGTTAGCGTTTTTAAACCATTATTTTCTCAAAAAACAATACAAATCTTTTCTTCAAATTTTTCCTTGTATGTAACCAAGGAATGTAAAAGAAACTGACGCTGGCCGATTTTCGGCGAACTCTATGTAGCGTTTCAGCACAATCCGGACAAAACCGTATCAGATTTGACAATGATTTATTATTATAAAATGTGACAATTGCACAGAAAAGCATCAATATTATTGTTGAGGTATCTCTGACACAAAATATCATTCAATATAACTGCCGTTTTGTTCGATCACTGCTTCTATTCTTAGTCTAAAGCGTGTACACACTTTTTCCAAAATCTTCTTTTCCAATTGTGCAAACGATGCCTCAATAACGGTCTGAAATGATACAATGTAGGGGTAGGTAGGGTAGGGTCTTATTGGAGTCCTGCTCAATTATGCTCCACATGAAATAATCCAGCGGATTCAAGTTAGGGCTGTTGCGAGGTCAATAGTCCTTACTCTAGAACTTGTTCTTGTTGTCCGAGAGCCATTCCTGCATTAAATGACTGGTGTGCGCGGAGGCTCCGTCTGAAACAGCCTTCCGGAGGCCACAATGTCAATCCACGACTTCAGAACAGTTTCTAGCACTCTCACAGAAACCCCTTTAGTGTCTGTTTCTCCTTTAAGGAAGAAGTGCGGGGGTATGATGTCAGCCTCTCTGGACGATACTCAAGACATGAACACAAGCCGGGAATTTTGTTCTTGCGACAATGGGAACGTACGTTGTCGGGGCCATGAGCGAGATATCTATCGTTCTTCCTTTTGACTTTTGCGTCAATGGGAACATTTTCCCGTCAGAAAAAAATCAGAAACGACTAGCTGCTTTATTAATTGAGTGTTCAGTAACACCAATCAGCGAGCACGTCTCTTAGCCTTTGTGTCCTCAGAGAGCATTAATGTCTTACATTAACGAATAAGACTTACACCTGAGGTCCTCATGAGCGCTTCTACGTATGGTAGATACGCTTGTCTTTAAAATGCCTACCAACTTCCGAAAAGAGATTCCAGGGTCATCAGATATTCATTCTTGTGCATGCTTGATAATCCTCCCATTCTTCTAAACTGGATCTTCCGTGCGTATAGGAGCCTTTCTCTGGTGTCTCAGAAGCTGCATAGCGAGTGGCAACATCATAAACTTTATTTCGGATAACCGAAGCACTTCAATATTTCGAGTACAGTGTGTTCTGCGCGAATACTATCCACAATGGCGGTTCTCCGATTGAACTCCAGGCACGACTTAACAAGATCGGCCATGATGAGGTTATGATTCTGTTTACAATCAAGCTATATTTAGCACAATCTAGACGGTTGATAAACGAACTGAAAGAGGCATGAAGTTTAATTCAAAAATTGTTCGGATTCTACTGAAACACTTTGCTTATCCGAAATTTAAAAAAATAACATTACAAACGTACAATATCAGTGATAGAGATTTTTGTTAAATGAAATACGTTTTATACTATTGTTGCTACAACAGCACGTACTTTCTCGCATCAGTGATGTTTACGTAAAATTATCAATACCGCATTTTTCTGTTCGTATTAACATCTCAGAATCATTTGAAACATTCATTACCAATTGTAGTGCCTTAGGCGCGAAAATTTAATTCATTTAAAGATAATATATTAATATGTCAACATAAATTCGACAATACAAATCTCCTTTCCATACACCAGCAAATGGCGGGCGAACGCACTGACGCACAGACATACTGAAAGACGAACTCGTTTTGCCATCAAACGATTATTCAATATCAAGGACACGCAAAATGTAGATTCTGACTACAGAAAGTGATAGAGGAAGTAATTTACTATATATAGGAACAAGATTGATCATTTTTTGGGTTACCAGGGCTGGTAATAAGATCTTTCTGTCGAAAAATGTCCGTTTCCTTGCGCACGATTACAGTACTTTCTCTCCTTACGAAGTAAGTTGAGAAAGTAAAAGAGAAGAATATCCTAAATTGTTTAGTCTAAAAATATAAGATCATTTGATGATATTTTTGTTTTTAATTCGAAGAAATCGGTAGTGAATGGGTTATTAGAAATGAGTGTCGATATAAAAGAATATGTTGCAAGATCCAGTTACCAATTAAGTTGAATACGTTGAAATATCTCATTGCTTTGCTCTTCTAAACAGTACCAAAAAAATTCAAATTCGCGCTGGTAGTAGGATTGCAAAAATATACAAGTAAGAGTAATATCAGAAACGTGAGTGGTTTTAACTCCCCTCCCGTTCGGACCTATATACACGTTTCCGAGGATGTCTACGCAGTGTCCTCTCCGGAGATGTACGAGTGTGTGGGAGCGGGGGCGGGGGCGCGGACGCTGCCAAGAATAGCGCACCACCAATCACCTAATAGGGCGGGCGACTGGCGGCCGCCGCCCGGATATTTGACCTCTCGGCGCCCGCCCCTTCGCACGCGCGCCCGAGGCCACTCCTCCCCCCGCCCGCCACGCCCATCCTCCCCCTCCCCCTCCCCTGCCCCCTCGCCCGCCCCCTCGCCCGCCCCCTCGCCCGCCCCTTCGCCCGCCCCTTCGCCCGCACCCTCGCCCGCTCCCTCGCCCGCTCCCTCGCCCGCTCCCTCGCCCGCTCCCTCGCCCGCCCCATCGCCCGCCCCATCGCCCGCCCCATCGCCCGCCCCATCGCCCGCCCCATCGCCCGCCCCATCGCCCGCCCCATCGCCCGCCCCATCGCCCGCCCCATCGCCCGCCCCATCGCCCGCCCCATCGCCCGCCCCATCGCCCGCCCCATCGCCCGCCCCATCGCCCGCCCCATCGCCCGCCCCATCGCCCGCCCCATCGCCCGCCCCATCGCCCGCTCCCTCGCCCGCCCCATCGCCCGCCCCATCGCCCGCCCCATCGCGCCCCATCGCCCGCCCATCGCCCGCCCCATCGCCGCCCCATCGCCCGCCCCATCGCCCGCCCCATCGCCCGCCCCATCGCCCGCCCCATCGCCCGCCCCATCGCCCGCTCCTCGCCCGCCCCTCGCCCGCCCCTTCGCCCGCCCCTTCTTCGCCTGCACCCTCGCCCGCTCCCTGCTCCGCCCCATCGCCCGCCCCATCGCCCGCCCCATCGCCCGCCCCATCGCCCGCCCCATCGCCCGCCCCATCGCCCGCCCCATCGCCCGCCCATCGCCCGCCCCATCGCCCGCCCCATCGCCCGCCCCATCGCCCGCCCCATCGCCGCCCCATCGCCCGCCCCATCGCCCGCCCCATCGCCCGCCCGCCCTCGCCCGCCCAGCCCGCCCCTTCGCCCGCACCTCGCCCGCTCCATCGCCCCATCGCCCGCCCATCGCCCGCCCCATCGCCCGCCCCATCGCCCGCCCCATCGCCTCGCCCCCCCATCGCCCGCCCCATCGCCCGCCCCATCGCCCGCCCCATCGCCCGCCCCATCGCCCGCCCCATCGCCCGCCCCCGACCTCGCCCCTTCGCCCGCGCCCTCGCCCGTCCCCTCACCCGCCCCCGACCTCGCCCCTTCGCCCGCCCCCTCCCTTTCGCGCCGGCCAATGCTGACGGCCTAGGAGACTTTTCATGACGCTAGGCCTCTCCGTGTTGCGTCCCAGCGGATAAAAAAAAAACAAGCACCATTTTTCTGTTAGTACGCGGATTTGTGTTACTTGCTCTTGTGAAGGCTATGGTCGCAAACGGTGCGCATGTTTTCGGTGTTGGAGGGATTGTTCGTAATACATTCCGTTGGATCTTGGCACGATTTACTCTCCTGACTTCTTATTCGTATCCTAATCCAAATTGCCTCGGTCACAGAGATTGTCTTTTGTTAGAAAATATTTCTATTTGGGCGCACAATATTTTAAAACAATATATGAAATATACTTAGAGGAAGGCTGCATATTAAAATTCATCTATTTCATTTGCAGTTTGTCAAATATCTTAATCTGGTGAACGGTATTCATTCATAATCACGACCAATGATTAATATGAATTAAAAAAAAAACATGTACTTCTGCTCAACGAAGATTGCGAAAATGCTTAACTTGAATTTCTTAGCTTAAGCAATAATTTAATGGGCAACTGCCGGACCGTTTCGTAGCTGGAGAGTGTACGGTTTATTATCCGCGATGATTTTTTCGTTTACAATTAAATAAAAGACACAGTTGTCCTTTAATGTGGTTATTACGATACACATATCTGTGCTGATCAAAAGACTCATCGTTATGAATGCGTACGATCAAACATATTTTTGAAAACATTTATTTGCATAGAAACTGATACAAAACGGCCAAAGTCCATAAAATATTCCACCACTCGCAACGCGTGTTCTAAAACCGAGTAAAGTAATTTTCCATGGGGCAGAGGGTACGTCGTGGCTCAAGCAGGTTGTGCGTCGGCCCCCGTCCACGACAGCTGGCTCTCTCTGTCGGTGAGCGAGTCCTCCTCTGCCGAGTCGTAGCCCTGGCCCGGGGCCCTCGCCTTCGCCCGCGCTCTCGCCCGCGACCGCGACCGCGCCCGCGCCCGCAGCAGCGCGTGGTACACCACGGCGCTGTGCTGCTGCAGGTGCCGCATGTACACCTCCATGCTCTCTGGCGACGATGGGCCCGACAACTCCTTCCCGGGCTCCACCATGCACAGCAGCTGCAAAGCCCCGCGCGCGTTACAGCACTTCCCAGAGGAGCGGGGATTCCTCTAATTTATTCTAATTTTCACTCTTTTGTTGTTGTTTTGGTGAAATTAATTGTACGCTCTGGTCATGAGCTGCCTGGTTGACGAAAAATTAAATTAATTTTTACTCAAGAATATTGTATTAACAAATAAACAAAGTTACACCATTAATACAATTTTGTGTATTTGCATTGTTTTTTTTTCTAGTATCATGAAATTGCAAAACAGAGTGCAATTATTGTTTGTAGACGTTCTTCACAAATCCATCGTTTTATTTAAGAAGTTCTTGATACCTCAGTTTCATCGCGCTAAGTGTTGTACAGTTTAGTAGTATGCTTTTGTAACTGAGTGAGAATTAATTTAATAGTAGTTACACATGTCACTCCCCATTCAGTCACATTCGCGGATATATTTTGCTTATATTAACATTAAACAAATGAAAGAAGTACTATACTTTGTATTCACTTGTTTCGAAATGTTAAATTTTGAAAGCGTCGACTAGACATAAGCGTTAATTTTGAGAGCCATTGACACGACATAAGCGTTAATTTTGAGAGCCATTGATACGACATAAGCTTTAATTTTGAGAGCCACTGACACGACATACTTTTAAAATGACAATCGCGGAGACGATGACGCGCTCTCGCGTTCGCTCTCGTCCCCGACAAGAACATCGACACGAAACGTCTCTCGTAGCCCCAACGTCTCAGCGGCGTAAAAAATAAATTAATGGAATATTCTGTCTATTAAGATATAATTTTAAACACGATAAATTATTAAACGCCTTTATACTTATTGTTAGAGAGTATCATACTTTCAAGAAAATAAGTTACTTAATATCTTTTTTAAATTTTGAATGAACTAGACACATTGACTTTTGTTGGCTTGTGCATTTATTAAAAGGTAACGAAAGCGCTTTGCCATTATAGTTCGAGTACAAAAATATTCAAATTCTGGTAAATATTGTTCTCCACTGATCATTTTTCGAATGCTAGGAAGGCATCTCCTTTTCTCTGGACTGAAAGTCCCAGGAATTGGCTGAGAAAAACTTGCCGCGTATAAAATTTTATTTGCAATTATTGGAGTTATGTAAGTGAAAATTTGGCGGTCTCTTTGCAGTGACTGCTTGTAAATATATCACAGAAGTTTCGTACGAAGTAGAATCTACATGTTATTACCATTCGTACTAGCAACCGCTTTTCTCCCTGAATTTCACTTGCTTACTTTCCCTTGCCTGCAGCCGTTAATTTTCATTATACAGAACAGCAATATTGCATAGTGGCTATTCTAAAGTACTTCATTAATCCGGTCAATCCATTTGAAACGTAATTCAGATAAAATGGTCTATAATTTGCAATATAGAATACGTAGGTTTTCTTTGGGGTGGCAATGAGTTGTAAGACAACAGAAATTCTGAAAATGGCCTCGCACATTGTGCTAATCAGTGTAAAGAACCCTTTTCCTTATTCATTTCTTCTTTTCTCCCCGTTGCCCCGGTTTGTCGCTCCTCTAATCTTTCGGACTTTTGACCCCCTTCGCTGACCCTTCCTCCCAGCCGCTTCCCCCTCTGCCCTTACCTTCTTCGCTCTCATTTGGGGAGAGATCTGCCGGCGCAGCAGGGTCGCCCTTGCGGAAAGGAGCGTCTCACTGGGTCCGTGCGTCGTCTGGGTGATTTACCTGGTCCATCACCTGGTCCCTGTACGCCTCCGCCTTGTCGCGCATTTGCTCCAGGCCGCTCACCACGGGCCCGAGGGCGGCGACGGCGAGTTGCGTCGACGCCTGCTCCAGGGTGTCGTCGGCGCCCGCGTCCGCGCCCTCGGCCGCGCGCCGCCGCCTGCTCATCAGCCTCTCCGCGAGCTGCTCCGCGATGCGTTTGAACTGATGGAACGACATCTGCGAGAGCTCCTCCGTTACGTTCGAGAATAGCCCGTCTATCACGTTGTAATAAATAAATGTTCCGCCGTTGTGCTTGGTTGGGAGAATGCACCAAATACAGAACGCACGCCTTGCGACCGTGTACAGCGGCACGAACCTCAGAAGGAAGTATAGTAAACCTTCCACTGTGGCAAACGCTGCGTATACCATCCAGTAAGTCATGAACTGAATGATTTTATCTCTGTCATTGTCCTTTAGGGCTGCCACTGAGCAGTAGGAAGGATAGATGAACATAAGAAGGTCGAGAAGAGGTGTCGGAAGTAGCAGATCGTATGCCATTGGAGAGTTGATGAGCCTCTGTCAAACGTTTAACGCCTTGGTCGTTGGGTAGCACTTCGAGATTTTCCTGTATAAGGATGGCTATGTTCAAGTCTGAACCTTGAACCGCACGACATTTTTTTGTCACAGTGTGGTGCTATTTCATTTCCATGCAACCGTTACACTGTGATTTATTAGTACTCCGTTGTGTCTCTTCACGTCCATACAGTTTTTTCACGTCAAAATTTCACTAATTGAAACCTGCATATCCCACTGGATGCTTCTGCACAAATCAGTTTGTCACTTAAAAAATTTCATCCCCTTTTAATAAATTAAAAAAACAAAGAAACAGTTGCCTCATGAGTTTCAAGACATTCGCGATTCATTTAGTTTCGGGTGTTATGTCAACAATGCATCCTGTGGTCGTAAAATTTGATCATGCAGTATTCTCATGGAAGCCGCTAGAAGTGATCCAATTTATAATCTTCAGTGGTATTTACTTTTCACTTACGACTTTTTCCGCGGTGATGTGAATAGTAAAGGAGCCCAACTATTATTTTGAACCAAAGTATTTCATGCACATTCAAGAGATTAATGATTGATTAAAATAACAACTGGAAAAAGTCGTGAGTGAAAGTAACATTACATCACGCCGAAATAGTTCGGAATCATACGAAATATCTCTGAAATGTTAAATTCAAAAGCTTGACGACCTTTCCCTGCACACTTCTTGAAAAATCCTTAACGTTTATCTTAACTCTCCGCATACCGAGCGGGGTACATGTGTACCCCAATGTTCAGTTTTTTTGTTGTGTACGTTTTGCTTATTACCTGATATTGAAATTTCGTTATATTGCTGCAAATACTTCAATTGGCAATGACGAATTAAAGAATGTAATAGTTTTAAAGTTGTTTTACGTGTACTAACTAAAACAAGCACTGGGGTGAATTTGTACTCCGCTTGCTATTCCGCGTCACCAGGTTTTTTTTATAGAACTTATTTTAAACATAATACTCCTTTCATTAGCATGCGAATATTTTAATTCAAATGAAAGTGGCATTATTGAAACGCCTTCAAGTTACGCATTTGAATTATTACGTCAGTTTGTATTGCTCCAGTGAATGTGTGTCCTTGTTCATGTGTGTTTGCATTCTAAAACACAATTCCACAGTGCCAAGGCAATTTAGAACAAATAAAATGTTGTAAAATAAGAAAATGTATATTGGACCTGGGGCAAGAACTTAATAAATCTTATTCTCAAGAACAGGAACTAAATATTGCTTGAAAACACAATACGGTCTGTAATGAGTTGGAATAAATAATGGAGTGGAAATAATGAAACGGAATGTTTTCTTAGAAAGCGACGACGGTTCTGTTCTTCCATGAGCACTTCTGTAGTTATTGTGTTGAGTAGATGTGTTGATTTGTGGATGAGAGGGGGGGGGGCTGTGTGGCCAGTCGGTGCTGACGGGCGCGCCTTGGCTCGTGTTGCAGCCGTCGGGCTTCATGGAGCGGTCGGTGCCGTACTCGAGCGTGGAGGAGCTGTGCGTGGTGGCGCGCTGGGACGCCGGCCATCGCTTCTGCGTGCGCCTCGTCGTGCAGGACGGCTCGCTGCTGCTGCAGGTGAGTGCTTCGCCAAGCTCTTGGACGGGCGAAACAGTGTTAACAGAGTATACGCATGGCGAGAGACCGGAAGTTCAGGCATTTATTTTACCTAAAATAAGCAGACAAAAAAGGCAATTATTTTTACTATAATAGGCATAAAATCAGCAGACAAAAAAGGCGGTTATTTTTACTATAATTGGCATGCAAAATGGCATGTATTCTGGCTAAAGCACGGTTAAAAAATCACCTTTGAAAAGAAACGACTGTAAAAAATTAATAGCTCAAATGATTCACATTTTTATTCTTTCTCTAAGATTTACATTAGCTCTTACATGGAAGAGAACGATAATTTTCTTTGTAATCTTGATTGCACATGACTACTGACTGCATTGTAGCCATCCTTATCCTTGCAGACATTTATGGCTGATCTGAAACAAAATAAAAGAAACGTTGGGAAAGACATTGGCCGTCCGATGGGCTTTTGGTGTTGTTTACCGCTATTTTTAGTACTGGCGTTTCGCCCGCTTCGCTGTTTCGGAATTACTCTAAGAAGGGACCGCTTTGACACCTACTGCGTGGCCACCGCTGGCAACATAACTACAGGTTATGTCCATACTCTCATTTTGTCAGTGCGTTCCTTTACAATTAACTCATTTGCAAATGACTTCATCACTATATTTTGCAATGCCATTGCTCTCCATGTCGTTCAATCGTATCCCGATATGTCAAAGTGGCCCATTCTTAGAGGAACTCCTCTATACCTACTGCAGCATATCGCTCGGACGCTTGTTCTGGACCATTGAATTCGGCTCGTACTAGGCTAAATTTGTAATTAATTTTTCGTTCTTCTACGTATTTAGTTTTCAGAAGAATTTCGAAGCAAAAAGCTTGAAATGCTCTTCGAGGAGCGTTATTTTTAAGTGTGAGGCAGAGCGCTGAAGAGCGCGAGATGGCCTGTGGCCTGGAGAGGGGGGTTGGCGCCGTGGCTGCGCCAGGGCCGCTGAGCCGCTGAGCCGTGCAGATGCTCGCACTCGGCGCAATCTGGCGCTTATCTTATCTCCCCGGGGGTCGATCTCCCGAGGAAAATTGACTCTCTTCCTGTGGGTGCGTCGCCCGCCTCGACTCACTCACCCGGCCATTAGATCAGCCACGCGGGCTCCGTCCGTCCACCCGCCCTCCAGACACAGCATCACGCAAGAGAAACTCATTACGTCTTCTATAAAAAAGAATCACCAGCTAACACTGTTAACTAACAAATGGAAAGGAGTGCTTACTAAATCAATTCCAGGGAAAGAGAGCGCTCCTTAGATTTGAATAGCAAGCCCCCATCTCCCACTTCTACTTTATCGTTTTCCTGCGTACGTAGTAAAGAACATGTATACTAATCGTGCGGCGCAATTCGACTTTTTTTTAAGTCTCATTGTCGGGCCCTCGTTGCAAAAGGGTGGATAAATCTTGTTCGCATATGTAGGAAATTACTCGTTCTTCATCTAACACGGTATCAGAATCTACACTTTGTGGTTCCATAATACCGAAAAATCGATTGACGGCAAATCGTGTGTCCGTCCGTGGTCGTCGTTCGTAGCGCCTAAACCGTTCAAAACTTTGTATTCCGCGATCGATCTGAACCAACTCGAGGCCTGAGTTTGAAAAGGATATTTTGTTTTTATGGGGTACTTTACATGAAGCCTCAACACTTTCCATATTATCTCAAAACTATTAAACTTTGTCATCGGAGAGCGTAGAGATAGCATGAAAATGGCGCAGGTCTCACTTTCGTTGAAATCTCGTAATTTTCGAAAATTGCAAAAAGCTGGAGATTTTTCCTTAAAGAAAGCTGTTCTTTAAAGGCAGATCTTGAAATAAGGTGATTTACAATGTCACGAAAATGTGGGTAGTTATCGCGTTATTTCGCATAGAATTTAGGGAATTTTTCAACAGTTATTTTCTCAAAAAACGGCTCCAATTTTTTTTCTTTCGAACTTTCTATATTTTTGAAAGTTGCAAAAAATTTACATCGCAAAAGTACAATATTGAAGATAGATATTTTTCTTAAATAAATTCTGTTTTAAAAAATTAGATCATTAAATAAGGTCATGTACAATTTTTTGAAAATAGAACAGTTTTAACGTAATTTCTGCTTGAAGTTAATGTAATTTATAAAAAAAATCTTAAAAGCAGCTCCAATGTTTTCTTTATTTTTTTAGACAGAAAAAAGGACGCTTAAAAATGGGAAGGTGTCATATTCGCTGAACACTTTGAATATTCGAAAATCGCAAAAGTTAAAAAATACGAGGAAATATGTAGTGTTGTACATTCGTTTAACCTTGGTTTCTAACATTTTCTGTATGGCTGAAAGGACTCGATGTTTATCTTCGTTTATTCATCGTGGAATCTTCAGTAGGTTGAATTGAAAGACCTTAGAAGCACCTCAGATGGGGCGTGGTTACTTCTTCGCAGTTAACAAGTTTTTATTTGTGCTTTACAAGCTAAAAATAAAAATAAATTTTAAACGTTTAACAGCTGCTCGAGCATTCATTTTTAGGCAGACGCAGTTACTTGAAAAGTGTCGATGAAAATACTTGTGTGATTTTTGTTTCATTACAATATTAGGTTTAATTATCATTAATTCAATGAATTAGGTCGATTATATTATGTAAATTAACGATTATCGTAAATGTCAAAAAGGGAGTACAGTAATTCAGAGTTTCACCAATGAGCGCGTATGTGTATTGAAATCATCTATAACACATGCATTTCTAGAATTCTTCCAATTTATCTTATAGAAACCCGGTAAGAATTATGCCAATCGTTTTGTCTCTTTGAAATTAATCGAATGAGCTCTTTATGACTTCGCTAGTCTCTTCTGTAAGTTACCAAAAACAGATTTGAATTGGTTACAAAATATTTAAACAAATGACGTTTAGAGAAACATGGAATTTCCCGGATGGATATGAAAAAAGAAATCAGTTCCCGTCAGAAGATCGAAAAGCTTCGAATGACAACTCCTTTGTCTCAATTAGTGGAGCAGAAGCGGTCTAACATGGAGCGATGGACAGATAGAGAAAGGCGGGTTACTTCATTAATAAACAAGGATATTCAGCATTTTGGTTTTAAAGAAATAGCTCATATATGCAGATAGTTTTTATTATAAATTGTTGCTTGAGAAGAAACTAGTAAAATGATTCGCGAAAAAATATTTACATTTTTGACAACAGAAGGAATTTGAGACTCCATGAGATTTCAAACGAATTTCCCTGAGCAGTTTAAAAAATATCCATGTTTCAATTACTGTCTGGAGGAGAATTCCATTGGCCAGCTACTCTGATTGGTAATTTTCCGTGATTTCTGCATCCAATACAATGCGTACGTGCCTTAACAAACAGACCCATTAACCGCGCACCATCATCTCCCGCAGCCTTGTTCCTTCCTCTCTCCCTTAAACTCGCGCACACGGCTGGATTTCCTGCATTGCACTACCGCACATGTCGCAAGCTACGAACCTTTCCAGTCTGGGGGCGGAGCCCGCGTAGGGGAGATCCTGGAGGAGGAAATCCGCAAGCCAACGTGGAGGTCGGTGCCGGAACCCAGGATCCAGCTGGGGACACAGTGCGCCGCCTGCTTCCGGGTGCAATACACGTACGGACTAATGTCCAAAGTAGTTGAACTCGTAAACACTAAATAAACTAGTGGTCAGTACATACTTTCCCGATTTATTTCTTCTTCTTAGCCGTTTGGTTGACCCTTAGGTGGGTCTTACGGCGCCTAACTTCTTCTGCCACTCTTCTCTATTTTTCCAAGTCCCAGAAGGTACCTGCCATCTAGCCATTGTCTTCTCTACATTGTCTCTCCATCCAGATAGCGGCCGGCCTCTTTTCCTTCTTTCTTGCGGTTGCCCATCCCAAAGTTTCTTTGAAAGTCTATTGCTCTGCGTCCTCTGCTTGTGTCCAAACGATAACAGTTGTTTCCTTTCAATTTCGTGCAGTATATCCTGCTTCAAACCCATAATCTCTTTAATTCTTTCATTTCGTATTTTCTCTCTTCTTGAGAAGCCAGCGGATCTTCTAAGAATCCCATTTCCATGACCCTCAACTTTATCCTCATTTGTTCTGAGAGTTGCCATATCTCAGCACCATACAGTACAACACTTTGGATTATTACTCTATATAACGTTAGTTTTGTTCTTTTACTTATGTTCTTGTCCCATAGGATAGAATTTAGGGAACCATGAGCTTTATTTCTAAATTTTCAATTTACGAATATTCCAAGAGTTCAACAAAAATGAGATCTTTCTTTTAAGCATCCCTTCTTCTATCCCTGGAAAAATTGTAAGAAATTATTTGGAACGGTTTTTGGAAAAAAATTGTTAAAAAGTTATAAATTGCCTATAATTCGCGCAACATTACACGAAAAATACTCATTTTCGAAAAATTGAACATGATATTATTAGATCTGCCTTTAAGAAACATATTTCATTAAGGAAAAAATCTCTATCTTCACAATTATACTTGTAGGAAGACGCCAAAAAAATTGAAATTTTGCAATTTTCAAAAAGATATGAATTTCAACGAAAATTAGATCTGCCCCATTCTCTTAAGGGTTTTTGACGTCAACTGACAACAAAATTTAATATAAAAATTTGGAACATTTTTTTAAAAATGTCCCTGGGGCTTCATGTAAAATATCCTCCAAAATTATAATACATTTATTTCAAATTCAAGGACCCGCGACATCAATTGATTGGGGAACATCAATTTTGGAGAAAATCAGCTGAACGGTTTAGGTGTTCGCGCTAACTAGAGACGGACGTTTTGCCGTCAATCGATTTCTCGCTATCTAGGACCCATAAAACATGGATTCTGGCTAGACAACATGCTAGAGGAAGTAATATTTTAGATTTATCCACTTTTTCGTTACCGGGACCCGGCAATTAGAGTTTTTGTGTCGAAAATTCGCCCTTTTCCCCGCAACTCTACAAAACAGTCTCCATACGAGAAAGTACCGGAGACCCGAGTGGGCTTTCTTGAGAGGGCTGTGCGCCTCGTGCCGCCTCGCGCAGAGTTGAGCTGCGGCGGCGCCCGGCGCTTGACGTCCGCCTCCGCGCGCCCTCGGCGCGGCGCCTCGCGCGGATCGACGCGGCTAAAAATACGCGCGCGCGCGGACGCGTCGCCTGGGCCAATAGCGCGCGCGTTGCCCTCGCGGCCCTCTGCGACTTCAAGTCGCTCCAGTCAGCCGGAATTCTTTTAAGACATACGTCGGCACGCGTCATTCGCCATGCCGTTTCAGGTCGCTCGCGGAGAAATTTTGCTAAAAACGGTTTTTTCTTTCTCGCATTATATTACGGAGTGAAGATAAAGTATTTAAATGCTGCAGCGAAAATCTCGTAATGTCGGGCTCTAATATAGGAAATGTGGATAACTCTTCCCATGTGTAGTAAATAACGTTCTCTAATACATTGTATAGACAGAATCCACGTTGTGTGGGTCATTGACACCGAAACATTGGTTGACGGCAAAATCTGTCTGTCGGCCCCCGTCCGTCTGTTGCTGTCGGTCATGCTTTAATTACTGTCAATTTCTGTACGCCCGTCCGCCCGCCCGTCCGCCCGCGCATTATTTCTTCGGTTCCTTCCTAAGGACGTTTAGGAAGAAGGCGGAGGTCTCATTTTCGCAGAAATCTGAATTTTCGAAAATCACAAAAATTACTAATAATGCGTGAACGTATGTGCTATCGTTGTACCGCAACTTTTATCCAGCTTTTAGGAGACCAAACAATTGCGAAAATATTAGAAATTATGTTTCAGACTCCGATAGGCAGCAGCTGGGAAGAGGATGAGGGCAAAGCCAAAAAGGTAGCACGGACGAATGAGATAAGGAAACGAACTACTTCGAGGAAGTCTGTGCTATTCATTAGCACCACTGATTTATAATGGGTACCATAAATTAAATTCGTCGTCTAAGAGTGTACCATTGTTAAAAATGGATTGTTCACAAACAACTATGCATTTTCTTCTCTTTTCAAATTTCAACCGAATTATATTTCAAATGTGAATAAGGCTTTCTACGTATAAACCGAATAATCCCTTTTTGGTACCTCGTATTTCGCAGTGGTTCTGTGGCATACCGTTTTATTAGTAGGACAAATCCATTCATAAGGTTGCCGACCTCTGTATGAGCGTCCTAAACAATACGCGTAAAAATAATTAATGTCCACATTTTCTGCTAATGGTTCGTTTAACGTCATGTTATAACGCAGACACTTCATATAATGACAGGAAGTGCGCCATCACGTACTGGCCTGTTCTTTGAGGTTTTCCGTCTGGTGGGCCTCTAAAGGATACGAAAACCTCCATCAAAATTTAGAACACTGGCATAACGTCGGTGTCAGCCGTCCGGGCAGATGAGCATTTCACCCCACGCTTATTTAGACTTTTCAGTTTAAAAGACAAAAATATACAAGCTTGAACAACGTAGCAGATAGTCAAACACTCAATTACGTAAATAAAAAACTTAAATAAAATATTTAATAATAGTCGAATGTATACGTACACGAACAATACAATTGTCAATAAAGTTCAATAATTTAGCACTCACTACACGTACTTAAGAGCACTAAAATCACAGTTTGGAAAGCATATACATATGTACGATTACGTTAATGTGAATAGGACGATCCATCAAAGAAACTTTCTTTGAATTGTTAAAGCGTCACTAACAGACTTCCCTGAAGGGACTTATCCGTATAGTAATCTAATTTGCAGGTATTATTATACAATAGTGAACACTATTCTTTATATAACAGAAGTCACTCTCGCAGAATATTAGACATAAACAACCGAAGCACAAAATAAAATACGGTTAGTCCTTACAAGTCAGTACAGATGGTGTTGCCAGTCGCTACAATGAGCAAGGTGTCATTATTATACATTCATTTAAGGAAGACACAGAATAAGTAATGAAAGATTCCTTGCTCATTTCAATCGGTCCGAATCGTAAGTGCCGCAAAAAATATGAAATAAATTGGTTCAAATTTTTGCAAGATATTATTATTTACTGTGAAATTTTCCTGCCCCCCTAAAAGTGCCGCCCGGGGCGGGCCGCCCCCACTGCGCAACGCCTCTGATTTAGAATTCACGTTATTTGGAACGCTATTAATTTTCTGAATGCTATCAGTTCAAATTTTTAATTAAACATCAATGTTTATCATTGTTTTGCATTGAACTATAAAGTAATGCCGCTCAAATGCACGAATCTCGGGAAGACTACCCGCGGAGGTCTTCTGCAATGGCTGCCAGTCATTTGTCTTCCACGAGGCGGCGGTCGGGCCCGAGCGCCTTCACTTCCCCTTTGGGCTGACTGGACAAGCAGCGGGCCGTGCCGGCGGGCACTGCCACGTGAGCAGCCATGCTTCAAAGGGAAACCAATTTTTCTTCGCATTAAATAGTCGACTGCATTTTCAATACATTGAATGACCAACGATCACGGACGGAATTGTAATAATTTCCGAGTTTTATTAATTGATTAAGAGCTAAAACGCATTAGCATTGTACTTCCAATTGTTGCCCCTTTTCTTGGATTAAGAACTATTGACTAATCTGATGCAAGGACTTATTCGAAAATTGTAATGAAGGTAGCTTTTTCGATTTGCTGTTTATTTTTTGTAGTAATGATTTGCTCTTAACGTGCACTGTGGAGTTGGAATTTTAGGAACTTCATCATTCAAAGTGTGGTGAAATTTCAAATTCTGGATTGATCATATTGGCATGGATAAAGGTTTGGAACACCTCCCGACCGTACAAGCACCGTCGACCATACATGACTGAAAGGTGTGAGTTTGAGTCCCCGTATAGGGCTTTGCACTTTTCACGGTATTTTCGCGGGCTGGCTTCTCATTTCATCCGCGTACCTTACCTTGTCTTTGTGCCACCCTTAAACATTCGTTTGTCGCCACCATTCTTCCATCTTGATCACCCCTTTTTCCTTCGTGCGGTGGAAGAAATAGGCACACCATCTCCGATCAGCTGCTAGGAAAGGGCCCTTGCGAACGCCTAGAAATTAGCATGATACTCATCATCATTCATTGTACCCTAACTTTGATTGTTCTCAAATATTGAATCAGAAAATATTACGCAAACGGGACATTATCTTTTCTTTTCCGGGCATCCTTTTTCCTTTTCCTTGTGAGAACTTGTGGCATTTTATTATCACGCTTGTCCCTTCAGCTTCGCTTCAGCCCTTCTCTTGCTCGTTCTGCCTAATTCCCTGCTCCCGCCGCCCTCCCTCACCCTCCCTCGCCATCGCCCTTCCTCGCCCTCTCTCGCTCTTCCTCGCCCTTCCTCGCCCTTCCTTATCCTCCTTCGCCTTGCCACGCCCTCCCTCTATCTCTTTCTCTCCTTACCCTGCCTCCACGCCTTCCGTCACCGTCCCTCGCCGTCCCTCGCCGTCCCTCGCCGTCCCTCGCCGTCCCTCGCCGTCCCTCGCCGTCCCTCGCCGTCCCTCGTCGTCCCTCGCCCTCTCTCCCCTCTATCGCCCTCTCTCGCCCTCTCTCACCCTCTCTCACCCTCCCTCGCCCTCCCTCACCCTCTCTCGCCCTCTCTCGCCCTCTCTCGCCCTCTCTCGCCCTCCCTCGCCCTCTCTCGTCCTCTCTCGTCCTCTCTGGCCCTCTCTGGCCCTCTCTGGCCCTCTCTGGCCCTTTCTGGCCCTTTCTGGCCCTCTCTGACCCTCTCTGGCCCTCTCTCGCCCTCTCTCGCCCTGCCTCCACGCCTTCCGTCACCCTCCCTCGCCGCGAGCGTGGCGCCGTTATGCGAGGAAGCGGCCAAGGCTCCCGCAGCCCACTTTCCGCAGGAAGCGCCTCGTCGCCCTTATCGGCGGCCGCCGCGCCGCGCCGCGCCGCGCCGCACCGCACCGCACCGCACCACGCCGTGGGCCTCGGGCGATAGCCGGGAGCGCGGGCGCCGCCCTATCGCTTCCTCAAATTGGGCCAGGGCCTGGAAACACGGATGAGACACGAAGCTCCCTCAACCCACGTCAAGAACAATTTCATTCGCCGAAATTTGTAATATTTGTTACGAAACCAATTTATTCAGTAACTTCTTTACAGCTTCGGGACTGCAAACCAAGCTCATTCGTTTGGTGTTAAGATATTCGGTTTTATTTTTGGCAATTGTGCTTCATGATTCAGGTGTGAAAAGAAATATAGCGAAAATTAGCTTCGTGTTATTACGGTAATTTGAATTCTCTGAATGTAATACCAGTGTGATATGATCCAACCGATGGTTTCTTCGATGGTTCGAAGTCTGCCATATTCCAAAATATTTTCGTTGTGGGTTTTTTCAGTCACCTTTTTAGGCACCTCTGATCACTTGCCTGTTAGCCAATCTTTCTGCACAGACGCCAGTGCACTGAGGTGCCTACTCCTATGACATATTTTGGAAAGGACCAGCGCAAATTTTCTTCAGACATTACTTAAGTAACATAGTATTTCTTCTTGCTGTCGCGCAACCAGCGTCGACTAAGAGCCTCGTCCGATGTCGCCTCCACGTCCCACTTGCCTTGCCGCGCCTCCTCGATCTGCGTCCTGAGGCCTTCCCCTCCGTCCCCTCCGTCCCCTCCGGCCCCTCCGACTCCTCTGACCCCTCCGTCCCCTCCTTCCCCTCCGTCCCCTCCGTCCCCTCCGTCCCCTCCGTCCCCTCCGTCCCCTCCGGCCCCTCCGGCCCCTCCGTATCTCATCTTCAGGATGCCTCTTCCCTACGTCAGCATCATTTCTCATCCTGGTTTCTCTACGTCAGTAGTTTCTAATTACCTGCTGGAGGCCACTGCGAGGAAGATAGTCTTCAACTGTGCAGACACTGGCGGATCCGGGTGGTTGGGGGGGCATGGGTTCTATGCTCATCACGTAAACATATAGTTTTCGTTTACCTTCCTTTATTTGGCAAAATTGATTTAAATACTTATTTATGTTGGAATTATCTAATTTCTAAACATGTTCTAATCATACTTACAGTACATAACTAGAATACAAAATAATAAAAAATGTGTTTATTATTTAACAAAAATCTACGATCCCTCTCCCCAATGATCGGCTGGATCAGTCCCTGTGTGCAGGTGGAGCGTGCCATGAGTTGGCCTGAGCCGGCCGGTGGTCGTGCTCTACTTGCGTTCAATCTGTTATCTCCGCTGTGTTCCTAATCTCCACTATTGTCCAGGTTTTGGTACTTTACGTAGTTGATGGTCCTAACGTTGAACTTGATTCGGATAAACTTACGGGCTTGTTGTTTGTCTTTCCGTCGAGGGAGTCGTTGTCAGATATCTGCGCCCTGCTGAAACTATGTATATAGCTGAAACTATATTATCTCCATGGACGTGCGTCGTATTGTCATTTGACGGATTTTTTATTTTGAGGAGATTGTCATTCTCTTTTCGGTGGATACGCATAATCTGCTTTTGTGCGGAACATTTACTGTCATGTGACTTCTTAACATGTGCTTCTTCTTTAATAGTGACTAAAGCTCCCTTTCAGATTTTCCATTTAACCTGAAATCAGTCATATTATCTATTCAGAAGGAATCATCGAGTATACGTGCTAATTTCCTTAATACTATAATTTCTTTGCAGTTTCTTACACCTATTTTCCATGACGATTTCGAAAATTAGAGGTAGAGGAATGTCAATTATTGCACTTAATTTAGTACTCTTATAAATTAAAAATATTGTAATGGAGCATTTGGGTGATGAACATGAATCTAACCCAACACAAAACATCAATGTAATGGCAGTTAGTTATATTTACAGTGTGAAGGGATAGAGAAATCTATAGGAAAATTAATCATAAGGCGGCTCCACACATTCGTTATTCGGCGAACAGCGAGGAACCGCTCGCCGAATCTCGAATAGTGTAGATGAGTTGCTTGCTATTTGCCGAGTAACGAACGTTCGGTGCTCCCCCTACCCACCGCGTGTCGGTCTTTTGGACACATCAAAGGAAGCGAACATTCGCCGAACGCATCAGCTGTCTGGGATTGGGCGAGCGGTAGCTCGCTGCTCGGCGAATGCCGAATGTGTGTAGCCGCCTTTATAGGAATATCTCCAAACAAGTAATCACAATTTTTTCTCCAAATCTTGGGTAAAGAATATCGGGTTTATTGGCCATCATCGAACAATCCCTGTGGATGTGTTGTTATTGCAGCTGCTGCTGTTGAGAAAGAGGAAGGAAAGCGCGCAGTGCGTCCAGGGCGTTGGCCAACGAGGTGTTAGCGTGAGAGCCAGGGCTGCGGAGGCGGTGGCGGAGGCGGAGACGGAGGCGGAGACTATGGCGGAGACGGCCGAGGCGGTGGCGGTGGCGGCGGCGGTTGCGGAGGGGGGGAGGGGGCGAGTGTGGTCGGCCACCTGCACCTCGCGTTCCGCGGTCTTCTCGGAACTTCTCTGACGCCAAGCAAATAGAATAGCTCTGGACGGCCTCCGCATGGCGAGATACGCTTCTTGAAAGCCGTGGTTTCGTCTCCATGTGCAGACTGCGTTCAAAAGGGTACGCGAAATCCTGCCGGCAATCAGCAAAGATGTAGGTTATAGAGGCGGGAAAGTGGAAAGAATCCTCTATTCAATTCTTCTATGTACAGGTGGATACTAAATAATAATAATAATAATAATAATAATAATAATAATAATAATAATAATAATAACAATAATAATAATAATAATAACAATAATAATAATAACAATAATAATAACAATAATAATAACAATAATAATAATGATAATATTAATAACAATATCAACAACAAACTGTCCATATCCTGCGACTGTAGCCAATCACAATGCAGACTTCCCGGCAAAAGACAAAAAAATGTGAACGATCGAGTAACAGTGGCTAGTCTTTTTAACCAATACTTTTCGAGAATTGCTGCCGATATCACTAAGCGTCTTCAGACACGAAATTCAATATTGGACATTTCCCCAAAAACTTTAGACCCGATGTTCGTTTCCGAAACTTCTTTCTATGAAATTCTCAAAATAATCGGTAAAATAAAAAATATTCAGCTGGTTTAGATGAATTTCCGGATTGTTTGTTACAGACCTGCGCGCCTGCCTTTATACACCCGTTAACCCACATATTTAATGCATCCTTATGCACCGGAACATTTCCAGATATTTTCAAAACAGCCAAGATTAAGCCGCTCTTCAAACAAGGCAACAATCATTAAGTTCAAAATTATCGCCCTATTTCTCTCCTGTCAGTTTTTTCAAAAATATTAGAGAGACCTTTTTACGTACGAATGGAAACCTTTCTCAGTAAACACAGCGCGATATTTAATGTATTATTTACAATTTTCGCTGTATAATTCTAAACTACCATGTAACAATGTAACTTCATTATCTGTGCACATCTTCTAGAATTCAGTGGGAAATATAGTCATTCAAATTATCGTTCTCCGTGTTGTCGCGGCAGGAAGTATTATGCTTTGACGAAGGACACGATGAGGGATAAGAGCCCAAATTTATTACTAATTTACCCTTGAATATAGATTGTTTTTACATCGGAGCGAATCTTTTGTTAACAATCCTTGAAAAAAATGCTTATTTCCTTTCTGTATTCAAAATTCAAGGAGTATATGGCTTATGGTAGGGATCACAGAATTTTGAAAACGTGCACAGAAATCACTTCTCCCAATAGCACGTCACACGCAGTTTTTAACTGTTTTTGACGTAAAATAAATAAATAAATAAATAAATAAATAAATAAATAAATAAATAAATAAATAAATAAATAAATAAATAAATAAATAAATAAATAAATAAATAAATAAATAAATAAATAAATAAATAAATAAATAAATAAATAAATAAATAAATAAATAAATAAATAAATAAATAAATAAATAAATAAATAAATAAAATAAATAAATAAATAAATAAATAAATAAATAAATAAATAAATAAATAAATAAATAAATAAATAAATAAATAAATAAATAAATAAATAAATAAATAAATAAATAAATAAATAAATAAATAAATAAATAAATAAATAAATAAATAAATAAATAAATAAATAAATAAATAATAAATAAAATAAATAAATAATAAATAATAATAAATAATAAATAAATAAATAAATAAATAAATAAATAAATAAATAAATAAATAAATAAATAAATAAATAAATAAATAAATAAATAAATAAATAAATAAATAAATAAATAAATAAATAAACGTTGACTTCTCGTACAAGTGGTTCACTGCGGGGTACGTGAGACTGAGGGAATCGTGTTCGCAATTCAATATCAAGAAGTTGCAACAAACAACTATCTTAAATACAATGAAACAAACAAAAACAAAGGCAGAAACACCCATGAATATTCAAAAAGTAGATTCGGTACCGTGCACCTGTGCCAGAGCCCACGACGATCATGAAGTATCCATTCTGGCTACAGAGCGTAGTGCTGTCGATTTGCGCCTGTACCTTATTGTTGCTGGTGTCACGCACTTTTTCCCTCCTATTCTGTATCCCTCCGTATACATAGTATGGTGTGGTTATAAATGATGTTGTGAATGTTCAAATAATTGCTTATTAGCCCAGTTACTGTGGAGAGGTTCGGATACAAACAAGAATTCCTGTCCCAGACAGTCAATTCTTTGTACACTCAAAATATAATTTATATTAATAAGAATAACATTTTGCTGCATGTATTACGAATTATTCTAGGGTGCTTGTATCTAGAATCCCACTTTCGTTATGTACTTAAAATATATTTCATATCAGAATTTTTGCAATAATATAATGGGTTCGTTATTTTAGTTCGTAATATTATTTTTTAGTTTCTTTCGTTGCAATGACGTCCATTCACATTGCATTTAAGCGAGAGCGTTCGTATTGATTCTGGCGTCTTATGGCGTTTGTGGAGACCCGGAGGCGATCAGGCACTCGTGCTGAGACCTGGATAGAAATACTCCACAGCTAAGGATTGGCTGTACGAAATGCTGTTGGATGTGTTGTTCTTCCGTGATAAAAGCGCACGGTTTTCCTTCTGCGTTTGAAATCTAGGAGACCTATGAAATTGCGCAGCTGGCGATCCTCGCCGTTAACACAGTTGCGATAGCGGATGTGGCTTGGCAGCGATGGAATTCCCGGGCGTGGCCTCGCCGATGTGGGCGGGGCCCTGGCGACTGAGTCCGTGATCTGCGGCCGCCATAGGGATCAGAGGGCTCCGTTGATTCATTATGCCCCAATGAATGCCACTAGGAAGCGGATTTATATGGTTTTGCGTATTTTTTCCGTTTCTTCAAATTTCTTGACATTTGGTTAGAATTGAAAGCAATGGATATTAATATGTCAGTGCACATTTGGCCAATTTTTCCTGTTTATGCATATTCCTGTATTTATAGGAGCATATTTTGCATATTTCGTTAACAAAGAGACTCTCTGTAAAACGTTTCATTTTTTTCATATAATCTATTTACGTGTGAGTTTTCATTGATTAGAAAAAGCTTGTTACAGAGTTATTTTTCTTTTCTAGAGATGATAAAATACTTGTGCAAATGTAGGATATTTCTTGATATCATGTTTCATTTTGTTCTGCCTGGTTTAAAAAATAAGACGTACAATGTACTTCAACTATGGTGCATATTTACTTCAGTTATTTCTCCCGCGAAATAAGGTTATATTATGTTTGCGAAAAAATGTATATTTTCATGCCAAGCACGCTTCTCCTGAATTTTATCAAGAAAGGTTTATATAGGAAATGAAATATTGTTAATTTTAATTGCATATTGAAGTGCATATTTCAGAATTTTTAGGTCATACATGCATATTTGTAAAAGCATATTTCAAGATTTTTAGGGTACAAAAATCCTCTCCCTAATTATCACCGACGTATATATATCAGCGACTTAAGCACATTTACTTTTCACTTTCAAGTCCAAACAATTATGGACATAAAAGTTCCTTACTTATAACATTCAGGTTTTGATTGATTGATGATGAGTGATTCCGGACGCGTCAATTGCTAAAGTTATTGGTCCCATAAGTGAAGTGCATGATTTTCTCGGGAGGTAGCTGTAATCATCTCCCGCTGGATGGCGAGATCGGGCGCCGACCTTCCGCCAGTTAGTGGGGTTTTCTCCAACCAGGTATCTCTCACCAGCGGGGGACCGCCTCAGCCGTAACAAGCTCTAAGCTCCCGACCGGTCTTCCGGCATGCGTGGTAGTGTTGTGTGTGTAAGTAAGGGGTAGGTTAGGACAAGGAATGGGAAGAAAAGGTCGCGCTCGGTCCGTGGCCCAGACTTCGTACTCGTCATATTCAGACTTCGTACTCTCTTACGACTCACGCGGTCCACGTCCTTTCCAACTTGGCAGTCTCTTTAATTCTTCGTTACGGTCTGACAGAAAGTTGATCTTCCAAAAGATTTTAATTTTCAACCAAATAATAACGTGCGAATTTTTGATAATTCAACAATCTGATTTGAATAATATTTTAACATACTGCTACATCGCAGAATTCTTCAATTATAATGCCCCAACTGAAGAACTTTACACTGGACATACTGAATTTATGAAGCTAAATTGATTTATTGAAAACTAATAAAAAGTGAAACATGCCTTCTAATTTCGGGGAATTGTCTATCTTCATCTCTGATTATCATCTTGATGTTCATCTTTTTCATAGTTTTTCTGTATTTTGGTATATTTTAACCTAAGGGATGTTTATATTGAATTCATTGTTAATTTCCCTTCTGCTTTTAGGCGAACAACGCTTACATGAGGGACCAGTGGTATCACTCCATCCTGTGGAAGGTAAGCATATGTGACCTATTTGTTTCTTGTTATTTTGATTGTCTTATGGACATATGTCCATGGATTTATGTCATGGATGGTCTTATGTCATATAATTTTAATATATGATCCCTTTCATATCTTGACAATCATGCATTAGTAACTTGTGGTGCTACAGAATGGCACAGACTTTCTCGTACTAGTTAGTATTATCTCTTTGGTCAGTCGTATCTTTTCGGTTTTTGTCAAGAAATGAAATGAAAGGGATCATAAATTAAATTGTATGCCTTCTTTGTTTCGAAGGTACCTTGCATCTATGTTTGAGATAGCCTTACACTGTTAACCATTATTTCTACTGATTTTCTGCAGAACATCACGATTTGGTCATACAAAATCATGGCGCATTCATTTAGTGAGAGTCTTACAGACTTTCTTTCAAATAAAAATATGAAGGTTTAACTCGGTATCGTATAATACAATTTAACAAGTTTGTATTTGTCAATAAACTAAAATTATAAGTAGATTGGCATGTAAATCTTATTTCTTGTTAACAGCAATGTTGTCGTTCCATTAAGAATTTACAAAGAAGAGAATGTTCCTCGAGTGGCAGAAGCCAGCCCGTGAGACTGCAATGTAGAGCGGGTTGCATTTCTGCAGTAGAGCGTTGTGGTTGCTGGGGCAGGGGTTTGCTTTTATGGGAAAGGAATGCAAGCGAATTGGGTGGGTTAAATTCGTGATGCGCATATGTAAGAACTAGCGGAACCATCAAGAATTTGTCCCAGATGAGCATGCCTAGTAGTTCTCGTGTTATATTAGTGGCAGTAGTAGTAGTTCTCTTGTAAGTAGTAATAGTAGTTCTCATGCAATATTTGTAGAGAGAATTGCAGAATTCTGTATGTTTTACCTTCCAAATCAAGAGTAAATTTGCCGTTATTGTAAATGTATGATTAATAAGCCTCGATTTCATGTCGTCAATTGTCATCAGGAAAATATTGGAACTGAAATTCGTTTATGTTATATTTTTTTATTGTCAAATGTTGTAAGAATTAAAATCTTGATATTGAAGTCAAATGCTTTATTAAAATCAGTCTCATCATATCGATCTTACATTCTGGGCAATACAAACGGAAGGTAAAACTCGTATTCTCGGAAGATATGAGACTCCTCATTGATTTTTGGAAGGTCGTTGCCCAAATATATATTAGGAGATAAAATATTGGAAACATTAAATTATGATTATAGAATTTGTTTTGTCGTTAAATTGATGTTAAAGAGAAAAATTGAACATCAAATACTCTGCGAGTTCTGAACCAATTTAAATGAAAATTGTACGTTAGTTTCGTTTGAAGGTATTTACAAAATAATTTCTTTTCTTAACTTTTGTCGCCTAGAGTTATATTACAGATTCAGAAATTCATCGATGAAATAGCTTGGTTGCGCTCCCCCAGGTTTGTGTCAATAATTGTGATCTACGATTCAGTTCAATTTGTTCATTTATTCAAAAAGGAAACCGATGAGGGAAGGGAAGGGAAGGGAGCTGTATTGCTCCTGCGTGCCTTCGCCTCCATTCGCCTAAACTAACACAATTTGTTTCCTTTTACAGAAAAGCATTTTCAAGTACCGCAACATACTGAAGAAGTCGACCCGCCCCGAAGTGGTGCTGAAGGAACTGAAGGTAAGACGTCTTTTCCCAACAGATGAGCCATTGTCGTACGTGTCTTCATGCGAGACACTCGCACGAAAATAGTTGAAACAATAGTACATTATGAAACGATGATGTAATGATGGGTATTAAAACACGAGCATGATATTTCGATACTCGCTCGTTCCTCGCTCGTATCGCCAACTTCACACGAGTGTATTAATACTCATTACATCGATTTTCATATGATTCTTTTTCGACGACTTTTATAAGTTAAACTTTTACATTCAATCGTTTCGTGGCAGTTGACATGCAGGATTCAGTCAAGGTCACCTAGCGGACAGTTCCCTAACCCTACCCTCTCTTGCTACCGCCGGTGGCTGTGGTTACCAATTCGCCTGGGAGGGAGTACTGCGCTAGTCAAATTGGATCAAAGTGAAATTATGATCCAATTAAAAAAAATACGAAATAAAAGAAATTAAGACTGACAAGCAAAACATAATATGAAATGCAATTTTAATGTTCACAACCGGACGAAACATTTACTAAAACGATTTTTACGAGAGAGATGATTAATTAAATGTCAAAACCTTGTTTGTAAACGTCTCTCTGATTGGTCAAGAACCTGTATCATAATGAAATCTATATCGTAATGAGTATCATTATGCAACTGGTTGCAGCCTGTAAATGACAGCATTTTACAATGGGAGTAGAAAAAATATTGATTAGTAATAATTGTGTAATAGGAATATTGGGAGTGACGAGCGCAGTGTCGTGGCCTAGGCCTTCGGTCTGTCTGCGCCACTCAAGACACGAATCCGCTCATAACTACTTGGCTGTTCGGGAGATCCGCGGCATCTCTCCGCATTTCGCCCTGAGGAAGATCGCAGAATGGCGGGCGAAGCACCTGGCCTAGAACGCGGCGTCTCCCGGGCAGCCAAGTACTCGCCGTTTGACTCCGCCCACGGCAGCCTGTGCTCTCATGAATCCGCTGCTCGCGCGTTGGTGATAAACAGAGGCTCGTTGCTGGTTGCAGCCTACCGGGGGCGGCAGGGGGCGACGGTGCACCCCGGGTGACACCAATTATAAAATTTTATAGTTCGAATTATATAATTTTAATGAATTATTAAAAAATCCCCCCACTATATATATATATATATATATATATATATATATATAGTATATATATAAATTTAATAGTTATACAATTAAATTATATATACTAAGAAAGTAAAGAAAAATAGTGCAAAGTAAAACGCGAAACTATAAGCAGTGAGCCCCAATTCTTCAGTGGTCTGAGAGTCTCGATTTCGGCGATTACTTTATCTTATCTTATCGTTAATCTTGATAAAATAATCTACAAATTATCTTTAATATCGCGCAAATATACTTGTATTTTTATTAAATAATGTATAAACTATTCGGATATAGATATTTCTATACTTAATTTAGGGGATGACATCATTAGTTTTGCCCCGGGTGACACCAACTTAAGCTACGCCACTGGTGAGGGCACCTCAGCGCCGGAAGCGAACTCACGCGCGGTCCACGTTCTTCTCCCTTCATCGCGTTGGGCTGGAGCTCCCGTATCCTGTCCAATTTCAAATGTATTGTGCAGATGATAGCGCGTGCCGACGGGTATATGCAATTCCTGCATTACAAAAGTTCTGTGTGAGAAAATTGAACCATTCGTCCTTGTTTTGGCAAACATTTTTGGTTTGTGCGTGATAGCTTTGACCATTGAGGTAAATAATTGAGTATTTCATTTCATTAAACGAATCATTTTGTGCGCGAGTTGTGTGGTAATTTTGCAATCTATACCGCATTCAAGATAATGAAGCAAGCAATGTGGTAAAGTAGAGAGGATGAGTTGTGGGCTGAAAGCTTGGCAGCTGCGCGCGTGCGAGCTGAGCGTGGCGTAGCTCTTGCTGGGGATTGGGCGCGGTCTTTGTATGTGTGTGTGTTTGTGTGCGCGCGCGCGCGTCGTAGAAGGCGGTGCTGGAGGGGGGGGCGGCGCCCTACGTCTCTTCCGCCTCCTGCTCCGTGTGAGGAGGATCGGCAGCTTTCCTCTCCCTCACGAAGGGCGGGGCGCATCCCGCCCCGCCCCGCCCCGCCCTTTGCACTTCGCCCGCGGGGATCGATGGGCGCCGCTTAAAGGGGAGCGATCGCCCGTCGCCCGCGGGCGGCTCCCCCTCCCCTCCCCTGCCGCCCCGGGCGCAGCGGCTCTGGGACCCCCGGAATCTCCCACTGCGGCGGGCGGGCGGGCGGCCAGGAGGCGGCGTCGGAATGGCGGGCACACGGGCGGACCCAAAGGCCGAGAGTTTTCGTTTACCTTCTTTTATTTGGATAAATTGATTTAAATATTTATTTATGTTCGAATTATGTAATCATTTAAACAAAAACATTGTATATTGTCATATCTACAGAACATAAATAATATAAAATGTAATAACAAATACGTTTATTATTTATCAAAAATATACGATTCCCCCGCCTCCCCCAAATGATCGGCTGGGTCGAATTGGGAGGGAGTGGAAGGATGGAATGGATTCTGCCCCGGAGTGGTGTGAATGGATGGCAAGGTTTCTGCCACGGCACGAGAATGGCTAACGCTGTTTGGGGAATATTGAAATAGTTCACCAAATTTCGGAGTTCCAGAAGCGAAATAAACTTGTACATTTCTGATTTCACTTTTGTTAACCGTTTGCAAAACGGTTACCAAAAGTTTAGTTTCTTCTCGTATCATCGGTAAATTTACGTTATCTTCTACGATTAATAGATATATTTTAATATGCAAATGTTGTGAAACTGCGAAAGACACGCTAGGACCCGTCCAACAACCCGTACGTAAGACGTACAATGTGCTCAATATTTAATGAAAACTTTTTTTAGCCCCTCTCCCTCCTTCCCATTTCATTTCCGATTGGCGCACCCTCACGGCCGCTGCAGAAATCGCTTGTCGCCCTACAGGCCTACCGGCCGAAGCTTTCCGAATGGCAACCGACAAACAGCGATGTCCGAACCGCTCCTCCGTGAATTGGAATGAATATATTTTCCTTTATTTTGCGCTTGTTGAACGGCAGAATTGAGTGCGCACTGCTTGGTGTTGCAGAGCCTGGTGGAGCTGGCGACGAGCACACCGCTGCAGGACGAGTGCGTGACGCATGCGCCCATGGAGATCGTGTCCCGCCTGCTGGAGGAGGTACGTCATCTGCGGGAGGACTGTTAAGCCCGCTTTACACGCTCATTTTTTTAAAATCATTTTTCTGTGTGGAAAACGGATGGAAAATGGACGTTTGTTTCTACGAGGTACAGCTTCAGTATTGAAACTGGTTGAACGAATTGGAGCGTTTTACACGATTGGTTCGTTTTCTGCACGTAATCGTAATGGCAATATTTCCTCTGGACGCCGCAAACTGCGCTAAAGATAAACAGTTGAAAATTGCATATATGCTTACAAATTAAGTTAGGTTATACGAGGACTGAACTCGGATCGAGACATTAGAACACAGTGCATGTTTTATTTCTCACTACATAATGACTTGACATTGTATTTCAACACGTTAGAACGCTCTCGAAACTACAAAAGGATCGAATCGCCCCAGACGCCTAGTAAACCAGAAATAGTTCTGAAAAGTGACGCCAGGAGCGTGGTAGTCAAACTGGATGAAATTGTGTTCCAAAAAATCAAGCATGCCTCATTTTTCTGTACAAATTACATCCCATCTGGTCCGTCACGTATGTGTGCCGATGAAAAATGATGATAAAATGACCGTGTAAAACGGGCTTAAGCGTGGCAAAGGTTCCTCTGCAACGCATGCGTTCAGGAAGATGGCGGGCGCCTTCCAGAGGAAGGGAAGCAGTTTTGCGGCCAAACTCTCGCGCTGCTTACAAACGTAACGTTACGTTCGTTCTAGTAGTTTTTCAAATTTCTAAAGAAATGAAACACAATGGCGATTCACCTGAGTTGATCGTAGAACAGCTCTCAAACTGCAGCCACCGAAAGTTGAGGTGCGAATGGCCTCTGGAGAGAAGAAGCTGCATCGCAAACCCATGCGCCATAGTTCAAAGTCATTTTCTGTGGTAATAGGTTGGCGAAAATAATGTTTGCTGTTAGTTATATAACGGAGAGTATGCCTTATGGTCTGAACCTCTCCCCAAATAAAAAAATCATTATTATTATTATTACTAATTAATATAATATTATTATATTATAATAATATTATAATATATTAATATTGTAATTAATAATAATAATAACACTTAATAAAACGTTTCAAAATCCTATGTACCCCATGAACCTCGTGACTAGTGAGCAGGAGCTGTTGATATAAGACTTCTGAAGGCTCTCTTCCGCTCTGTGAACTGGAACTCACCAATCATTCAAGACGGAGTAGGAATCTTTGCCGCTTATATGCATGATTTTGTATGTGATTTTTACTTTCCTCCTTACTTCGTTAAAAAAGAAAGTAATGTAATCGTGCGCCTGAAAACTGCAATTTTTCGACAGAAAAAATCTCTTATTGCCGGGCCCTGGTAATCAAAAAGTGGATAAAGCTTGTTCCTAGTGTAGTCAATTACTTCCTATTTGAATATTTTCTCTTGTCATCAATTTTTAGAGGCTATTGAATAACACACTGCATATGTCATAACTTTTTCCATGTACATATTGATGTCTTATTATAGATAAATTCTTGATTTCAACAACAATAACAATAACGATGACGTTTCGGGATTAAATTGTATTCCATTATCAGGTTTCTATAATTATTAAAATAAAATTATGAATATCCATTTAAATTTTTATTAAATAATTATCTAAAAGTTCTACAACATTCTAAAAATTCTAAATAATTTTTAATCATAAATTTCTGGACTCGCTTTTCATTGAAATTTAAAAATTATCATGTTTTAGAATTTATTTAAGTAATAAAAACATCAATATGTATTTTAAAAGGTATTACATGTACTGTGTGTTATTCAATTGTCACTAAAAATTGATGGCCGGAGAAAGTATTTACATATAAAAGATTAACAGACAAATATCAAATAAAAAGAAATTACTTCCTCTAACATGTCTTAGATGAACACAAATACCATAACGAATATTTTCTATTAGATGGTTTAACAGTTTGAAATTCGAAGATCAAACATAAAGTTTCTGGAATCCGCCACAAAACAGGTTGCAGTTAGCATATTAAGCAACCCCAATATGACATAATTAAATAAAGCATTTGTATAATTTTTTTTGTTTTTTTTTTTTGTTTTTTTTTTTTTGTCATTCGATGAAGCCGCAGTCCCTGTTTTTAGGGACGGTAACAGACTCCTTAACGGTGTTTTTTAAACTACATGAATTTGTAAATGCGAGTTCTTTAAGTGACAATTTATTTTATTAAGAGACAGTTCTAGTTATTAAGGTTACAAAGGCAACCCTCTCCCCTTACCGATAACTTATTTTCAGTATATTCCTTTAATTGTTGTGGTGCGTGCGCAGGACGAGGCGTGGACGAGCCGCGGAGGCAGCGAGCAGCTGACGGCGACGCTGGCGCCCCTGCTGGCCAACACGGCGCCGTCGGCCGCGCTGTGCCGCTTCTTCTCGCGCCACTGCGCCGCGCACCCGCGCTCCCCCGCGGTGGCCGAGCGCCTCACGCCCGTCGCGCAGCGCATCCTCAAGCACAACGTGGTCAGTCGCCCCGCCCCGCCGCGCCGCCAGCGCGCTCGCCAGCGCTTGCGACTTCCCTTCGCCAGGCAGTTGAAGGGCTCTGTAGAACAAGGGGCTATCGGGCCACACTAACGTAGTTCTGAGATACTGAGGGTTTTACCTGAGCTGTCCTAATGTAACTCGGTATATTCTTAAACTTTTAAACACAATACACTGCATATAAGTCCATACAGGATTTAAATAACATGTTACACCAAAACGATAACATTTGAAGTTTAGTACAAAGCTAATAACTCAATTTCACAAAAATTGTGGGATAGCCTCTTGTTCTACTGAGCCTTTTAATTTTTGGCCTGGGGTAATACTGAAACGTAGCCCTCCCTCCCCTCCCCCTCCCCCCAAAAAATTAAAAGTCTGAAATTTGTATCAAGAAACTATACGAGTAATTTTATTTCAACAAACAACAAAAATTACAACATTTAAGCCAGAAAAAGTTTTTGGAAATATATTTTAAATTATAGTTTAAAGTAAAAGTATTTAGCGATCAAATAATACAATTTCCATGGTGATCTTAAAATGCTAAAAATTCTTGTTGTGTTTAGTTAGTGTTTAACAAAATCACTTCTTAAATACATGAAATAATAAATGTGAATTTCAGTAGAACCTATTTTAATGTTAGCATAATTTGATTCATTTCATAAAGTCATGCCTTATAAAGTAATGTCTATAATTAACTATTTAAGGTAAAAAATCAATTGAAAATGTTATGAAAAATCTGTACCATGACTTATAAAATTATGATCATGATTTTATGGAGTTCTAATTTCCTTTTCATTTTTGTTACTAATTTTTCCCTCTCAGTCCCATCACTGAGCCCCTTGACTTGCAGGGCCCCGGGCGATCCGCCTGGCCTGCCCATGCCTAGTGCTTCACCTCATTGCATCTGGTCATAAATGTAGCTTCACTATGTGCACATTTTGATGAGCTCTCCTTTTGCTTGTAGTGGTAGGAGTAGAGCAGGGGGGGGGGGTACTATTTTGTTAGCAAAAATCAAAACTGCCCTTCATTTACCAATGCAAACAAGTTTTCTATGAATAACTCGGGAGCAAACATGACTAATTTTTTCAAATGTTACTAATCTTGTGCTTTTTTAATTTTTTTATCTTCATTATTATTATTATTATTATTATTATTATTATTATTATTATTATTATTATTATTTTATTTTTAAACTTTTATTCATCTTTCAACTGTTTATAGTTAAAATTGTTAGGAAGGGATTCTGGAACTCATGAAAACATACACAGATGGTACCTTTCCCCCTTACCCCACATACAGCTTTTACTTTTTTTTGAGTAAATAAATCATATTACAACAAATTGGTTGTGATTTCTTGACAATTGTTTTTTTATTCAAATAGTTTTTTGTTTTTCTTTCTTTCTTCTACTTCTTCTTCTACTTCTACTTCTTCTTCTTCTTCTTCTTCTTCTACTTCTACTTCTACTTCTTCTTCTTCTTCTTCTACATCTTCATCATCATCATCATGATCTAAATGACCTAATATCAAGAAATTGCAACTAATTATTATTTATTCATGTATTTTATTTGCAATATGTTGCCCCCTTCCCCTTGTTCACTATTTTCAACACATCTGACAAACCTAGTTAAAACACTCTGATGATAATAATAAATGTGTTTGATAATTTTCTCTGACCACATATTGAAACATTTTTTAAGTGAGCTGGCTTTTGGAAACGTACTGATTAAATGAAACCATTTTTTTTTTAAGTTTTGGGGCCTGGGGCAAGTTGCCCCAGCTTCCCCATCCTCTGGATGCCCCCACTCACCCACATATGTATGACAGGCCCTTCACCCATGATGCAATATTTTTGAAAATGAATTACAATTTTGTTTGCTGGGTTTTGCCTTGTTCCCTCTACTGATTAAAATATTTTAGTTGTGAAAATTCTTTACTGAAACATTCAAATAATAGCTTTAATATGAATTGAAAATATAATTGAAAATACACAAGTTTACTTAACTAGTTTTAATTTTTTGAAAGGGAGTAATTGACCTTCTTTGAGGTGTACACTTTTTCTCAGAAATTATAAGAGAATTGAAACATTTATGAAAAAGTATTCCATTCATTATAAAGATTTCCAGGTCACTTATCATTGCTATAAAAGTAGTTTCTTTCTCTTTTGTTGATTCATATGTACAACAGGTAGCTTATGAATTAAAATGGGGGGGGGGGGGGGATAAAATGTTTCCTAAATATTAAATTGTCATAGTCCATGCTCCATTTTTTATCCCTTGTTTCCTCTGAAGATATTTGTTGAAATCCTCTCTCATATTTACTATGCATTTTATAATAGGATTTCGGCAAGTTTCCACATATGCGACGGCTAGTCCAAGACTACATCTGTGCCCTTCATATGCAGAATGGAGGAGATGAAGTGCTCCGCCGGTTTGTGGCAAGGTATTTAGAAAAAAAAATTTTTTTTCTCATTGACTTAAAAAAATTGAAGTATTGAAGATTATCCTGAGATACAAATTCCAATAATTGTGAATTTTGGTTTAGTATACATGGGCCTGGAAGCAGCTGTCCTCATCCACGTGTTCTGCCAAATCTTGTTGCTGTATGCTTGGCAGCTGTGTTCTCGAGTTTTGAGGAGCGACGTTCAATTGAAGCACGCAATGAAACTCAAGGCCTAGTTTTGGAACATGCAGATTGTCAGCTACAGTGTTATCTCAGTGTGCTTCTTACTGTGTAAGTATACATCTTCAGTTTATTTATTATGAAGGATTGAATTTTTATGCAACTATTTATTTCTTCTGCTTAGTCATAGAAGCCCAAAGTTCAGTTTTCTATCCAAATCAGAGGCCCTAGATATTTATCTTAAAGCATTATTACGCATATTTAAGGTGCAAATTCCATTCACCCATAAATTGCGTATTTCAGGGTTTCGCCAAGTTATGTTGCATACTTTAGATTTAATAATGCATAAAATAGTTAATTTCAGGGATAATATTATTTCCCTATTATTTCCCTTTGAATTGTTTTTCTATTAGTGAAACTCTGTTAATGGATAAATTCAAGTTAGTCAGGTTATGACCTCTCTTGAATTTTTTTTTTTCTTCTATTATTTTCTTGAACACATTACTCTGTGGAGTAAAGGAAAGATTAAATGGCTAAAATAATCACAGAATTGAGCAACAAGTAGTAATTGAGTATGAAGTGTTTAATCACTTTAATGCTTCCTGTTTAACTGTAAGAGGAGCTTGCTGAAAATCATATTCTTTGAACATTGATTGAGAAGTTTTAAATTTAAACCTTTCACTAGCATGGACGTCGAATATTCGTTTTCAGTTTACAACAACCTCACAAATCACCATCATAGATTTAATGTAGAAAATCTTAAAATATATTTGTTTGTTAATATAGATTTTTCATTTTTTATTTTTGTTGTGATACTTACTTTGTAAAACTAATATGTATCTAATTTTTGAGAGATTCTTTCCATATAATAAATTGAATTGAATAAATGATAAAAAGTTTATTTACACCTTCTTTCTGTTATTTTATTACTTCATTATAATATCTTTTGGTGTATCAAAATTATCAATATTCAAAGGGATGTATTTAAAAAGAAAATTAACTTGAGACTTAATTGATTACCTCTTTTGATATTTTTCCTCAAAAATATTGTAAAGGATAGCATCAAAATAATCTGGTATACATTTTAGTGTCCTAAAGTCAGTGTTGTGGGTTCGTGCAAGGTCTCTGAGAGTATTCTTTTTGGATTACTTGCAAAACCAAGAATTTTACTTGCATTATTTTTTAAATTATATATTAAAGTTCAGATGATGATTTTGGGATTCTTAATATTAATTCTAAAGTATAGTCAATTTCTATAATTTTTAAAAGTACTCCTCCTTCCCTTAATTTAATGTTTTTAATAACATATATTAAATTCTTTTATACTATATAAAGTATATTTAACAAATATCTGTATAAAATAAGTTATTTTATGCCAATTGGAGTGTAATTTATAACTGTAATTTTGCTTCAGAATGCTGGTTTTAGTTGCAAAAATTTTTATATTTCAGATCTGAGTACGATGACTGGCGACCTGGCCTTGCTCAGCTTCTCCAGCCTATTCCCTTTCCTGATGATGCTCTTGCTCATGAGCCTTTCATTCGGTAAGAAAGCCAAAAATTAACACAAGAAAAACCTTTATCTTGCAAAATTTGATTGATCAACCCTTCTTAAATAATAAACACGACATTAACTATTTAATAACAGTTTGAAAATTTCCTGTTTTTGAATGTAGCTTCATACCCAATCTTTGTTTTTTGAAGAAATTCCAACAAAATGCAAATGGCTGCATTCTGAATATATTTATAAGCCTTATTTATTAATTACATGTACAACTTGATTGTTGTACACCAAAGAAAGCGTGTTGTTGACCAATAAGAAAGCACTTTTGAGTCATCTTTAAATTGCATTTTGTTTGAATGTGGGGAGGAAGAATCTTTAGTCTCATTATGCATTGTTACAAATGGGTCGGGGGTATAAGTTGGCCCTACATAAGGTCTTCAATTTATGTAACGGAAACCATAAAAATGTTGCTAAATTTTGGTGAAAAGGTGAACTGATTAGTAGGTTTAATTAGAAAGTATAATATCTAGTATTAATTTTGAATATTGATGACAATATGAAAGCCAATCATATAAAATAAGCAGGAGTGAAGGAGTGTAAGAATGAGCATTAGATAAGAACAAAAGGAATATTTGTACATGTGTTAAAAGGAGGTTAAAAGGAGATGGTCAGGGGTTAAAATGAGCTCAAGTTGCATTACATAATTTAAAGATGCTCCCTTACATATTATATCATAAGTTTTACATTAATTACATTTCACTAAATAGATCAGAATTATTTAAAATTTAAATACAATAATAATCGTTAAATTTGTTCAAAGGTGACAAATGAATAATAACTGTGTTCTGAATATTTTAGGAGTTTTATGCCGGTCATGGAGCGTATTGGAAAAGATTCACGATGCGAAGTTCACCAATTAGTCTTAGGTATTCGTGAAGGCAAAGAAGGCTGGTTTCATGTATACTGCCCTTCCAGTTTGGCTTGTGTAGATGAAGGGGAACTTTGGTGTTCAATGGTGAGTGATAATAAAACTGGATCTATCATTGGCTAAAAAAGAAGATTTTAGATACTTTTTGTGCTCTTGTAGTTCTTATAAAAGTTGAATTGGTAGTTTGGTTTCAAATACAAATTCAGTCAAAGGTTGAAATTATAACATCTGTTTCTCACTACCAAATATTTTTAATAGTTTACAAATTTAACTCTCTTATCCTTTAATAATAATTGATTTTTGACCACAACTGTTATTTTCTACAGCTGGAAATTTTGCTTCACTGCTGTTGTCGCCGCAAGAGATTTCTTGTGCAATTGGCAAAGCGACTTGGGGCATGTCTCCTGTTAGCCTTACGGGACCACACTGTGGCCCAGGAGGCTTTGTGCCTAATGTTAGAGTGGGAATTGCTGACCCAGGAAGACCAGAAAATGCAAGTGGTCACCACCCTTCAGAGTACAGCTTCGGGTCGAGAGCATTATGCTGCCTTGTGTCGAAGACAAATGCATCTTAAAGAACTGGTGGGTTTGAAATTTTAAATCTCTGTTTATATCTTGTAGTTTGAGGTACATTTCATTTGTTAAAAAAACTATGTCCGCACGCTATGCAAAACATTAAATATATCCATATACCAAAAGAGCACAATTAAAAATTGAAGGAGTTATGACGTTATGTATCATAAACATCGTTAAAACTAAAACTTAGCTATGTTTTGAGTTATTTTAATTACATTGGCAAACATTTCAATAATATCATTTCATTGACCTGTTCAGGACTGAGAAAGCAAAACAAATTTCTTTATACAATGGATTGTTTTAGATAGTTAAGTTTAGTATAAAAATTGTTCATTACTTTTACATTTCTTCATAAAAAAAAGAACAGATTTTCTGTGTTAAAAAGTCACAATTCAGATTATCTCCTAGTTTCTTGATGATAATATACAACATTAAGAATTCTATGTGGGAGGCAACATTCATAAATCATTAAATGACCCTCAAAGATCTGGATTGCAAGAAGAAATTACTCGATAAGAAAATTTATAACTATAAATGTACAAAACCAATATGTGGACGTGGGGCATTAAAGTTGGATGAATTAGTAAAGAAAAAATTCATCTAAGTTACTCTATGAAAATCTTCTAAATTTAATGCCAGTTTCTTACCAAATAATGTTTACTTGCATTTAGATAATTAAGAGTCATATAATATGCTTGACTGTTGCAATTCATCACTGAATTCATCATATTGTATATTATTATCAAAAAAAATTGTGTTGATCTGAATTGTGACTCTATAACCTGCTGAAAACACCATATTTATCCAAATATAAAATGATTCTGAACTTACGAAAATCCCATGAGTTTGAAGAGGCATCCTGAATTTTTTAATTAACTAATTTTTACTATTTAGTCAAAATAAAATACAAATTGTTTAATTGACTAGAAAATTATCCTGTTGATTAGAAGGTTAAAGTTAAGAATTGCCTAAGCTGTCATTATTTTCTTGTTCTTTAAAATCATCATAATCTTGTTTTGCACATCCCTACTATCATCTTCACTTATATCATAGAGAAAAGAATTACCTCTTTAGTCTATTCTTATATCATCCTTCTTTTTTTTTGCTCCTGCTATATTGCCAGGTCTTCCAATATTTTAGGCCACTATGAAAGTTCTTTGTGTTGACTTTGTGTTCGCCTTTCATTGGACGCTACCTATGAACATTCCTACCTGTGTCACCAGATTTTCTTCCTGTCATGCTATTTATTGTTTATGGGCTTTAACGGCTCTTTCACAATCTTGTATTTGCATGCAGAATTTACTTGAAATTATACATTGTTTTACGTTTGCATTATAGAGGTGTGAACTGTGACCTCAATCTCTCTTTGACCATTTCGCGATTACGTGGGAGAGAAAGGGAAACTTCCAAGTTTGAGAAGCGTTTGCTAAGAATTTGTCTCTGAAAGTAGATGCAACATGGTCAATGCAATTTTTACTTTTTTGCCCTGTCTTTGTAAGAAGAGAAAATATTGTAATCATGTGCTTGAAAACTGCAAATTTTTGACTGAAAGTCTCTTATTGCTGGGCCCTGGTAATGAAAAAGTGATTAAATCTTATTCCTATTTATAGTTAATTACTTTCTCTAGCATGTGTAGTCACAATCCATGATTTGTGGGTCCTTGATACCAAAAAATCGATTGACGGCAAAACGTCTGCCTGTCTGACATCTCTTAAGTGGGCAATACCATAATTGGTTACCACAAAAAAACAAATATGCAAACATTTAAAACCCTTCAATAGCTAATTAATTATGAAAAAACAATTAAATTGCTCTCTATTTTTTGCGTAATTAACAGTGACCTGGCTTAAGATTAAGTTGGTACCACTGCAATCGGTTACCATGCAAACAAATTCACTAGCAAACAATGCTTTAATTGCTCATTAATATTGCAAAAATAAATGTAATTGCTCTTCAACCTTTAGAGTAAGTAATGGTGAATTACCACTAAGACTGAGGCAGGCCCCACCTTAATCGGTTTCAACAAAAACAAATAATTGCTAATTAATTACTTGAAAATTTATACAAATTGTATATATTGATTGTATATATATGTATATATAATTGTATATATTGTATATTGTATATATATGATTGCAAATTGTATATATATGATTTATACAAAAACGTGAGTAAATAACGATTTAATTGCAAATTAATTATGAAAAATAATTTAATTGCTCTTCAAATTGTGTGCACTAGCCTGTAGGTCTTAAGGGGTTAAATTAAATTAATTTTTGAGTAATTAATTAGCAATTAAATCATTATACATGTCATATTTGTTTTTGTGGTAACCGACTGTAATGGTGCCAGCTTAATCTTACTATTAATTCTGCCAGGTCACCATTATTTACGCAAAAAAATTAAGAGCTATTAAATTATTTTTTTCATAATTAATTAGCAATTAAAAGTTCTGAATGGTGGCATATTTGTTTCTGCAGTAACCGATTATGGAAGTGCCAGCTTAAGAAATGTTTCTATGTCTGTGGTTGACGCTGGCACCTGACCCATTTTGCCGATTTTCTCTGATACTGATATTCCCCAATCGATTTAACTGAGTTTGAACAGATATTTTGATTTTAGAATTACATTTCATGAAGTGTTAATAACATTTTCAAAATTTTCTCAAAAATATCTCTAAATATTTGGATTAAACTTCGTCCTCAGGTATCATAAAAGATTTTTAAGAGAATGATGCAAGTTACATTTTCATTGAAATGCCTGATTTTTTGAAAATTACAAAAGTTACATTCTTCAGCATGTTTCTATAACTACAATACTGAAGACATAGATTTTTTCTTTAGTGAAATCTGTTTTCCATAGACAGATCTTGAAATACAGGCATGTATGAAAATATGAGTAGCTTTCGAGTAATTTCGTGTAATTTTGGGTAGTATTCTCTTTAAATTTTCACCTTGTAAGGGACAGTAAAAAAATTTGGAGCAATTGTCTTATTTCTGGCAAACTCTGTATTTTTGAAAATTGCAAAAATGTAACATTTCAAAACTACAATATTGAAGATAGAAATGTTTGCCTTCAACAATACCTGTTGTATTAACTCAGCTCTTTAAAAGTGGTCATGGTACAACAAAAAAAAAAAAAAGAAAATATTTTCTCAAAAACCGCTCCAAATGTCGTCCATTGATGAAACAAGGAATACTTAAAAGAATGTCTTCTTCTTCTTCTACTTTTCTTCCTCCTCCTCCTTCTTCACTTCAAGGAGTAGGCACATGTGCCTGTTCCGTCTTCGCAATATTCTCCCTTTCTTCTTCCTTTTCATCATCATCATCACCATCACCATCATCATCATCATCATCATTATCATCATTATTATTATTATTATTATTATCATCATCATTATTATCATCATCATCACTATTATTGCCACGTTTTCTTCTTAGGTCTTTTGACGTATCTTTGTCAGTGGGTCGATAGAGCATTGCCAAATGGGGGATTCTCTTGGCGTCCATTCTTCATATGTGTTGTCTTAAAGAATCATTATAATATTCCAGTTCTTCATTTATGTTATAAATATAATAATATATGTTAAATTATACCATATCTTTTTAGATATTTTCATTTCTCATAAGATCATATTTGATGCAGGCTTTAACTTTCCTGAGGAGTCTCATTTCAGCAGCTTGGATTTTGCTTTTGTCTCTCACTTTAGTTATCCATGATTCACTGCCATACAAAAGAACAAGGATTCTTTTTGTGTTGTATTATGAAGGGTTTTATTTATTTTCCCACGTACTAATTGAAATCTATTGATTTTATTTTCTATGCCCCTATCGGTGTCATAACTTATTTCACATTGAAGATAGTTAAAATGAGAAACTTGTTCTATGGGAGTATCATCGATAACTGTATTTGAGTGGATGAGGTGTTTTCTGTTATGGGCCATGACTTGATTTTCCTTTAGAGAATCTAAGATTATATTATTGTTCTCCTAGTTTATGTAGCTTCTATAATGCTCTTTGTAGTTTATCTTCAGTTTCTTCTAAATTATTATGTTATCAGTGTATAAGAGCATATTTAAAAATTTATTTCTACTTAGTTGTAGGTCTGTAATGTTTACACTTCTGTATCAGATACTGTTGACAGAAATAAATTAAGGAATATAATCAAGAATAAAAGAATGGTACAGGTCTAATTTTTATTGAAATCTTAGAATTTCGAAAATTGCATGATGGCAATAATGAGAGAGACAATTAGATGTTTAAGCAACAGACCAAGTGAATATGTCAGAGTGACTGCTTGGTGTAGTGGTAAAGTGTACAGTCAGTTAAATGGACATGTGTTCCAGTCTTGGTGCAGAAAAAAAAATTGCTGGTTCATGTAATAGTATAATATTTTGTAACCATTACAAATAATGTGAGAAAATATGTGCTGTTTTTGAAACGAGTTACTTAGGGGGGAAAACCCTCTTCTATTTGGATAAATATTTCAAATGTCCTTCCTTTCCCATGCAGTAATGTGAAAGAAATGAATTATCTACAAGGAACTTTAATATTTTACACTTTTAATTTTTTGTTGTAATCTTAGCCTTTAAGAAGTCAAAGAATTTTTATTGATGATACTTTGCGAGAAGTAATAAAGAAACCCAAGATATAGATAATATTTACTTTTTACTGAATAATTGGGATATCCAAGGTCATTACTCCAATTTGTGCTTAAAGTTTTCCTGGAGTTCAGTGTAGATTAACAAATTCATGAAGTAGCAGTACTTTCTTTCATGTATTTTTGTTTTAGTTCTGCTACTCAAAATATTGCTGTTATAGAAAATCTAAATAGTATGCAATCTATATAGTATATTAAGAATTCATTATTATTATTGATTTTAAATTGAAATGGCATTTCGCTTGTGCGTACCTAATTTTGCATATTTAGTGCTCATAAAAACTTTCTCTCAGCAGCAGCAGAAAGGTGGGCCTCGTAAACTCACCCTCCCGAGCAGGTCAACAGATGCAGACATTGCTCGACTTTTGAGTTGTGGTTCCTTTGGAAACTTAGAGTGCCTGAGCTTGGCTTTTACACATGTCACCAGTGCCTGTGCAGAACAGCTCATAAAGTTGCCTGCTCTTCGCTACCTCAACTTGTGGGCCACACAGGTAAGCTCCAAAAGTGATTCAGGTGAAAGTTAGAAAAGTACTCTCACAACTTGTATAATAATGCTATTTGGTCTCTTCTTTAATTACAAAAATAAATGGTGGTACCACATTAAATAATAAAAATTAATAAGAAAATAAAATAATAAATGTTGAAAATATAAATAAAATAGATTTTCCTATTAACAAGCCAATATGGTTCATAATTTAAATAACTTGTGAATGCTGATTCGATCCTCATTAAAATCAATTTTTTTCAGCCTAACCAAATTAAATAGCATATTTTTGTAAATATCAGACAAGGTTTCTAAATTGAAGGAAAAACTTTGTGACAGTTTTTGAGAAAATAATTGTTTAAAATTTTAAAATTGCCTAAGTTTCACTCAAAAGCACAAAAAATCTACTCATATTTTCAATAAATTAAATGTTATCTTCTTTGAAGATCAGTTTTTGATGAAGAGATTTCATTAAGAAAAAGTCTATCTTTTTTATTGTAGTTGTTGGAAGGTCTGAAAAAAGTTAGTATTTTTGCAATTTTTGAAAATTGAGGGAGTGCAGCAAAAATGTGATTTACTTTCTTTCTGTCTTTTGCTCTATCAGAGGAAAAAAATTGGAGCCATTTTTGAGAAAATTTTGAAAATGTTGAGGCTTCATGTAAAGTGCCCTCAAAACATCCGTTTCAAATTCAAGGTGCCGAGATATCTGTCAGATCTGATTGATCTGACAGATATCTCGGCACCTTGAATTGGATATATCAGTTTTATGAAAATCCTACTTATGGTTTAGCCGCTAGCATTGTTCTTCAAGACGAACCAACAGACTGTTTTGCCATCAATCGATTTTTCTGCATCAAGGACCCACCAATTGTGGATTCTGACTACATGTTTTTGAGGAAGTAATTTACTACATAGGAATAAATTTTATCCACTTTTTCATTATCAGGGCCTAGTAATACGAGGTTTTTGTTGAAAATTTACCCTTTTTCTCATGGTATTAAAATACTTTCTTTATACTGCCTAAGCAGACTGCTTAAGCGAGACAAGTCTATTTTATTTATATTTTCAACATTTATTATTTTATGTATTATTTACTGCTTAAGCGAGACATTAAAATTGACAATCAAGTTTTTTGTCCAGCTTCTCTTGATCAAATGTTGTGATGACCCCTGGCTTAGCTTATGTACATAAATGTAGCTTCACTAACTGCCCATGTTTAGTTGTTTTCTTTGTGCTAATATTGAGAGGAGTGGGAAAGGGAAAGATATTTTGTAGTAAGCAATTCTAAGAAATTAAATCAGTACTTTGTTTATAAAGCATTGAAGGCTTTCACGGCCGGAGTCAATATTTATGTTTTCTTCCAGGCTGGTGGGCCGTGGTCCAATTGGCTTTGAACTGCCAAACGTTTCGCCCACGACTGCGGCGGGCATCTTCAGTGGCGAGGTCTCGGGCGAAGTGTCCGGGACGGCGGCTGACTGGCGACTGTCAACAGTGCAGTCAACAACAGTCGCCAGTCAGCCGCCGTCCTGGACACTTCGCCCGAGACCTCGCCACTGAAGATGCCCGCCGCAATCGTGGGCGAAGTTTGGCAGTTCAAAGCCAATTGGACCACGGCCCACCAGCCCGGAAGAAAACATGAATATAGTACTTTGTTTGTCAATGCAAAAAGTTTTGAATTATATATGAACAAATCTTCAAGTTTTCAGTTTCACTGCTATAACTTTTCTTTTTTTCCCTTTTTTTTCTTTTTTGCCCCTTTCTTCTTAAAAAAAATTCTGTATGTTTTGAAAAACATCCTGGGCTCAAGTTCTCTGGTGAATTGGTTGGATTCATAATTTATTATTTGCAGTCACTTTTTAACCTGCCATCATTTTTACTTTGTATATATAGTATTAGTATCTATAAAAGTGTACAGTATTAATATGAACCAAGTTTATTTCTAGTCTAAAAGTACACTAATAGAGTGATTTTGTGTTTAGTTTGGTGACTCTGGGCTACTGATGATCTCCGAGCACCTGCACAAACTCCAGGTGCTGAATTTATGCGAAACACAAGTTTCAGATAAAGGAATTGCAGCACTTGCTTGTAAGTGTTTTATGAATTGTGTTGTTATTATTTCTATTAATCTCATTCTGGTATGGCTTAAGTCATTGATGGGTGAAGAAAGGTATCAAATTTCTCAAGGGCCATTTGCTCTTTTTTCAGCCATGACTAGCCTTCGCAAGTTAAATCTCAATAGTACTAAACTTTCTGCCCACACATTTGAGCGACTGAAGCAGAAGTTGCCGGCACTACAAGAATTTGATGTGAGATACACAGAAGCATGGTGAAAAACGTTTTTGCACAATAATTGGGAAACATTTGTGGTGGTGTTATCAAGGAGTAGTTCGCAAAAATGAAGATGAAGACGGTCACGAAGCTAACAAGCACATATCTTTGTAATATACATGTAGTACCACAATTAGGAATTTTATTGTTAATGAAAAGCCTATTCTCTAGTGTTCTACAAATATATTGCAGAAACAGAATCTATAAACCACATGGAATGAAAATGTTAATACACTGCTGCATGCTGAGCTCAAGCCAAGAGTGAAGCAGCAGTATTTTTTACCAATTAAAATAAAATGTTTGTATTGACGATAGATATGTTAACATGTATACTCCTACAGATTTCTATGGTATGTCCAATCTACAACAAAATAATGAATTTAGAAGCGGGATATCTGTTTACCTATATATTCTTACAGTTCACAAAGATTCCAATGTATTTGCAAGCTGCACATGTGGCTTCATAGATCACTGATACAGGGATGAAAGGATGACCAATCAGAGAAAAAACTGGAAATTAATATAATTTCACCTTGTTCAAATTAGAAATTTATTATAAAATAACAATTTCACAATTTTTTACAGTCAATAAAATTGGTATTTTTCGTCTAGAGTGATGACATTGAATGAAGATAAGAAATTATAAATCAGGGCTCTTTTAAGACTGTTGCTCATATGCAGTATGATCAGTAACATGTAGAATATTTTGTAAGAGAAATCTAAATAATTTCCCATGTTGTTATACTGTTGTTACCAGTGAGTCACACACTCAACCAACATGCTGCACCAATTATTGTTGCTCAGAAGTTGCTTTACTGTTTTGCTTATCAAGGTTGACTTATGATTTAAAAATTGTATTAATTTCTCATGTAAAGCTTAATATTGAGTGTTGAGCAGAAAAAGGATTTTCATGCATGATGATGTAAGAATGAATGACAATGTGTGTTGGGTTTGATGATAGAGTATACATAGAATGAGAATACAACAGTACTGAATCTATTTATTTGTCAAGTTATTTATTTATTATACTCTACAATGTAAACATGCTCTCAAGAGACTCAACCAAGTTCTACATTCAAGACTATTGTCTAAAAGATTCATACAAATGAATAAACTGTTTAATGTTATTACATATTTTGTGTTTATTACTCCCAAACAACTTGCATTCCTCTGACTAGCAACACAGTTATTGTTTCACACGGGGAAATAGTTGAACACACCATTCCACTCGGAACACACTATTACATTAGTATCTGGTGATGAACAGCATAGGACTGAGAGTTAATACTCTTACACAGATTATAACAAGACAAGATAGACAGACCAACTTTTAACACACAAGAGACTACAGAACTACCAACTTCTAACACACACAAATCCTGTGAAGTGCCACCTTTGGAAGCTGACTGACTTCAGCGTATTTCTATGGAGGCATGCCTTTCGGAGTACTGTGGTGAAGGATATGAGTAGAGAGTGTGGGGAAGGGGGGGAGGGGTCTTGCAATGTGAAAGAAATTAGAGTAATTTAAACCACAGTTTTTCCCTACCATCAGAGGAAGAGGGAGAGAGGGGGGGGGGGGATGATATGAAAGGTGTTGGAGAGTTCAGCGGGAGTTGAGTATCTTTAGAGATGGCGGCGTCTTACTACATCGCACCAAGCTTCATGTATTCCTCCAGCGACGGCAATAGCAGTGGTGGAGTCCTGGGGTCATCTGGTCTCTTGTCGCACTTCCTCTCCTGTCGACTCTGCAACATTTTGGTAACTGCTGTCATACTTCAGTTCTGCTGTGCCATCTATGGCATTCTCTATCACAAAATGATGTCTTATTGCAATGTGCTTGGTCCTGGATCTGTCCACATAGTCAAGCAGCCATTGCACATGCGAGAACTGTTCATTGCAAAGATCTTGGAGCATTAGGCACTTCAGGAACTTTCTCAAAATGCCTCCTTTGTACAGTGCACTACGGCTACATTCTCTGCCTCTATGGTGCTGAGTGCAACAACTTCTTGTTTCATTTGTCTCTAAAAGATAAGAGCACTTGCATGCTTTAGCACATACTCATTCACACTCTTGCAAACAACGTACAACTCGCCCGGTCTGGGTCAGTGTATGCTATGCGGCATATTCCTGGCGGAATGATAGGAGATTCCATAGCTTTTGATGATCATTACTTCCAGATGTACATTGACTCTGAGGATCTATTTTACTCATCTTCCCTTCCTTAAATGTGCAGTCACGTGAATCTGAAACTTTTTGAGCTTCTGGAATCCAGACTATATCCCCACGCATGTATTACAAACCCCACAAGTGGACCAGTTTTGGCCTTGACGTGGAGCTTTTAGGAATGCTGTAGTTCCTTTTTCATGTACACAAATACTTTGTTTCCTAAGAATTGAAGATTTTAAGTTTTCAGCCGACCCACAAATAATGTGTCTTAATGCTTTCATAGCTGTTGGTGACATGATTTCTAATGTAAGCCACAGTGTACACAAGTTCAGCCAAGCAAACTTAGGTAAGTCAATATTGTTCATTTAGGTTCTCGCAGAGTCCTATTCAATCTTTTTGCCACTCCATTTTTTTGTGGTGTGCATGTCATGATTTTCTCATGCACAATGCCATTACTCATATAGAAGACATTCCAGTTCCTGGAGCAGAATTCATGACCTGTATCAGTCCGGATCCTCTTTAGATTTCGACCTGTCTGCTTCTCAATGTGTATCTGCCAGAGCTCCTTTAGTTTTGAGAAGTCTGATGAAAACGAATCAGCTGGCATCATCCACTATGCCCAAAACAACTATTACCCTCACGCTCAAAACTTTTAACTCCAATTTTTGGGCCCATATGAGCTGCACGGACAAGATTCAGAGTGGCACTATCATTCGCTTCAGTTGTGGATGGTTGGGGAATGGTTGACCTGCTGCTATACCAGTAAGGCAATCGTCACATGAAGTCAGCATTATTTTGACATAGTGCAAACCAATGACAGACCATGCGCATACTATCTTCATAATCTGATGCTTCCAAAAATACAAGCCCAATGGCTCCAATTTACTTTGTCATTCAACACATTTGCGACAGTGATATTCACATTAGGGTTTGTTCTAATGAAATGTAGGCCCTCCTGCTCCGTTTGAATCAAAAGGTAGCTCTTAGTATCATAAATACAACAGGGATGCATTATTAAACTAGAGGTGCTACAGAATGGCACAGACTTTCCTGTACCAATTTTTTCTAATTTCGTTGGTGTGGTCTAGCTTTAAGCTCTTGCTCCATTCTTTGGGCAGCTGCCATCTATCGTCACCCAAAGTACATTATTTTTTTCACATTTTCTCAATGTTTTGCTGTCCTAATAGTACAACCGAAATATTACTTAAAGTATAACAAAGAGGAGTAAAACCTCATCCTAAATAGATATTTTAATTGAAAAAGTTGAAGCTGTTTTTAAAAAAATTGTGATTAAGCATTACTGTAAATGAGAAATTTGAAGTTCTTTTTCACAGGAATAAATTGAGTTTTTGAAAAACTTCATTTTAAGTCATTTGCAGCACTTCCACACACAAAGGTATTTATGAATACAAATCGATGGAAATGTGCATATTAACGACATGAGAGATATTTAAAAAAAATTACATTTGTGTAATTTTTGAAAAAACAAAAGAATACACTAAAATTTGAAGAAAAAAATTGGAGCCATTTTTGAGAAAATGGTGTTTGAGTGTTTCTGAAAATGCGGAATTTTGAGCTCATTTTCACAGAAAACTGTTGAGTTTTCGAGAAACTTTACTTGGCATTATTTAAAGCACATGTACTCATAACTATAATAATGTGAAGAAATTGCCTCTAATGTAAGTACTAGTACTAGTATTGCTAACATGAGAGATGAGTCAAAAAATTACATTTTAGTAATTTTTGGGAAAAGAAAAAAGAATAGAGCAAAATGTAGTATATGTCATTGTTTAGGGTCCTTCGGCACTCACCCCACCAAAAATTTAAAGAAAAAATTTGGAGCCATTTTTGAGAAAATCTTGTTATTTTTAAAAATTGCAAATTTTGCACACACTATTGCACGAAAAATACTAAATTTTCAAAAAAATGTACATGACCTTCATGAAAGAACTATTTACTGACAACAAATTTCATTTCAAAGAAAAATCTGTCTTCAATTTTCTAGTTGGAGGAAGACACCGAAAGAAATTCAAACTTTTGCAATTTTCGAAAATTCTGAGTTAACCGTGAAAATCGGACCTATGCCACTTTTATAAGTGTATTTTACTTTATTCTTACAAGAAATTTAAAGAAAAAATTTGGAGCAGTTTTTGAGGAAATTTTGAAAATGTCCGGGGAGCTTTATGTAAAGTACCCCCAAATTTTAAAGAATGTTTTTCAAAATTTCACAGCTTCAACAAGAGCCGGATGGACGGTTTTTTTCAATTTTGAAAAAATCCTTCATATGGTTTAAGCACTAGTAGTGTTCACAGACGGACATAATGGAGAAGCTAGTCAACCAAATTACATTTTTGTAACTTTTGGAAAAAAAAAAAAAAAAAAAGAATACTGGAAAATGAAGTTTATGTCATTTCATAGAGTACCTACATCACTATCCTTACCAAAAGTTTAAAGAAAACATTTGGAGCCGTTTTTGAGAAAATCGTGTTTTCGTTCTTTTTAAAGTTGCACACATATACGCAACATTGCGCGAAAACCACTGAAAGTTAAAAAAAGAAAATACATGATCTTAATGAAAGACCTAATTGTGGACAACAAATTTCATTTGAAGGAAAAATCTCCATCTTCAATTTTATAGTTGTAGGAAGACGCCAGAAATAATTTTTGCAATATTCCAAAATTTAGAGTTAAACGTGAAAATCGGACCTATACAAGCGACCTTTATAAGCGTATTTTACTCTATACTGACAAGAAATTTTTTGAAAAACTTTGGAGCCATTTTTGAGAAAATTTGGAAAATGTGGTAGGGTTTCATGTAGAGTCCCCCGATATTTTAAATAATGTTTTTCAAAATCTCAAAGCGTTGACTCGAGCCACATCGCCCGGGGAATATCCATTTTGGGAAAAAAATCCTACGTATGGTTTCGGTGTTAGAGAGGAATACGACAGCACAAACGCGCGTCCGAAAGTCAGCAGCAATTCGCACAGCCGGCCGTTCGGAAAAAACAAAACAAAATAACACCTTTTTCGGTATCAAGGTAAAAGTTGTATTTCCGATGAAATCTCGAAATATTTAGCATTACGTAACTTTCTCTATATTACGTATATACGTACGTATACGACAAAGTAAAAGCGTTTATCCATTTTACCACGTTTATTTATCCGCGCCAGTTGAACGACAGTTTAACTTTGCTGGATTTATCAGGGCCACCCAGAGAGTATACTAACACCACTGAAGATGGCCGTGGTTTTATACATTCGCCTACTAGGGGTTTATTGCCTGATGATTTGTTTGAAAAAAAGAAAGGTGTTTTTAAAGGAAATTCGGTTTATTTGAGTTAAGGCATATTTTTTTATATCATTTTATATTTGAAAGTGTTTACACATATATGTATGCAACAGTTAGTTATTGTTCAGAAATTTGTATGACTGTCAATTACTAATTTATTGTAATTGACTATTACAATATATTGTTGCAGTAAGAGAGATACAATACAAAATTGTTATATTTACTGTATTTTGAGTATGTATTAAAATACTAAATTTAAAGTAATTTGCCCAACCCTATTCATAGTATTGTGCAGAATAAATAATTGCATGGAGTAGAGATGTGGTCACTAACCAAATCAATTAGGAGACAGAATGTCTTACAAAATCAAATGGAGTAGAATAGGATTTTATGAGATGTTTAAAGATAACAAAACCATACGAGAACTGAAGGAATTTGAGGGAGATTTGGGATTTCCACCTCAATAACAAAAACTTCGGAAGAGAGAGCCCTTATGCAGTATGTTCACACTTGTTGAAGGCCAGATGTCAGGTGGCCAAAGAAATAAAAAGAAAAAAACAACAGTTTTATACTTTTTTCTGTAGTTTATTTTATTTAACATTTCCACGCTTTTGGGAGTCTTTTTCAAAAAATTGTAACTAGGATCCAGGATTATAAAAATCTTTATTAAATTTAAAATAACAGAATAGCATTTGATAGAAAAAATATCCATATTAAAGATTGCTGGATAAAAACTACAGGTCTATGAATGTAGTTGTACACATATTAAAAACACCTAAATTTTTTCAGTTTATCAATATAAACATCAATACAACTCAAAATGGCATTACGCTACTTGATAGCTGTAAGAGGAAGGGGCAGTATTAAGGTATGCGGTATCGGCAGAAGGATCATGGCTTTCTTTCCACGAAACCTGAGCTGAATAATCCGTAGGAACTGGCTGCAAAGTGTGCAGATCAGCAGGACTGGCAACAAAGATTTCAGATTCTGAAAGAGGTATCTGAGAACTTGCACTGAAATGAATAACTGTTTCTTGAATGTAAGGTTGAGCTTGAGCTAAAACATTCTCTTTAATAACTTCACTGCGATGCTTTGCATTCAAATGTTCTTGGAATTTTTTTTTTAATTTGAAAGATTTTTTACACATGTTACACGAGTACTTCTTAATTCCAGTATGGGTCCTTATATGAGCCAATCTATTTGAATGATTGGTGAAAGTTTTCTCACAATGAGAACACTGGAATGGTTTTTCACCAGTATGCAGGCGAACATGAAGTTTGAAATCATCTTTTCGAGCAAATGATTTTGGACAATGTTCACAGCTATATGGTTTTTCCCCCGAATGTATCATGAAATGCCTTTCCAATCTTGACTTAACTGCAAAGCTTTTTGGACACTGTGAACACTTATGTGGTTTGTCATCCGTATGAATCTTCAGGTGAATAACAAGATCTTTCTTCCGAGTAAAAGACCTTTCACAGAAATCACACATAAAAGGCTTCTCTCCAGAATGAATTCGATTATGTTCCTCCAAATAACATTTTTCAGCAAACGATTTATTACATTTCTCACAATTAAATGGTTTGTAACCCGTATGTTTTACAGAATGAACTTTCAATGCACTTTTAGTACGGAATGATTTATTACATTCTTTACACAACCATGGTTTTTCACCAAGGTGGATCAGCATATGCTCAAAGTGATGGCTATAAGCTCGAAAATCTTTCCTACACACAGAACAACTGTATGGCTTTGAAACACAATCTTTTACACTTTTTCTTTTCTTTTGTAGTACTTTGCACTTAGTTTCGTTAAAACTAACTTTGTCAGACACATAATCACTAAACTCTATTTCTCCTGTAATAACTGAATTTCCTTTTTCATTAATTATCCCTGAAATCAGTTTATGAGAATTTTCACTCTCAAAATTATAATATGCTTTGGATTTAACGTCTTGATCCAGTGCATGTTCTGCAGCTGTTTTATCAAAAGTCTTAGAAAGTCCGGAACGAATTGAATGAAGCTTTGATTCTATTGTTGTATATTCAGTCACAAGAAGGAAACAACTATGACATATAACATCACTATGCATAGCTATACTGCCAAGAGACCTGTTTAGAATTTGTGCAACTTTTATAAGAATTGAAGTTTCATACAAGCAATTAGGTAACCCCATTTTGCTAAAAATATTGTATGTTACTTCGTTCTTCTGGTTTAATGCTACATTGCAAACTAGACAATGTTGAATCTGCAAAAACAACAAAATCAAATATGAATTCATTACAGACCTATTAAAAACAAAATCAGACAAGATAATACAATAACCTCATTGCTGTTGATAAAGATTTCTTCCTCTGATTTTGGCATCACTAAAGGGGGGAGAGGAGAATCAATGGAAATAAATTTCTCTAAAAATTTGAATTATGGAAAATAAAATTCCTTTTCTTTATAAAAAGAATTTATCTGTTTACATGCATTTTGCGAACTACAAATATATGCGAAAGAAATTTTTGTGAAGTACACTCTGAAGCGGCTTAAACGGATACCGATAAATACTGGGCACAAATGCTTGTACACGCTTGGACGTCAACTCCTGACACCTGAATCCAAATCAAGATCTGATCAAGATATCTGAAGATATCCGATCAAATCAAAAACACCGGATTTCGACGACACACAAAATCTCGTGGAATATCGATGTTACAGTAACTCGATATTACCACTGACAAATGAAGCGCGTGCGTGTTCACTGGTGGTCGTTCACGTTCGATTAAATGGTCTGGAGGTCGTATTATAAGGTTACTGGGAGAATTTTTTAAAAAGATGCTTAAGTTATTTTATTAACTTGTTATTTTCGGATTGCATACCGATTTCGAACATCCTACGAATAGTAAAAGGTAGATTGCAATAAGTTTAATCATGAATCAAAACTTATCTTCAAAATTGGAGAAGAGACTTAGCCTAGCTAGGTCAAGTGATGGGATTGCAGATAGTTTTTACACTATCAACGAACGACCCGTCGATGATATATCTCTGGAATTTTTTTACAAGCCCCATACTATTACACTGTTAGCCGTTTCAATTGCAGCAGTCATATATTCAGCATTCATTAGGTACATCTACTCAACAATAAATTAAATTATTATGGCAATTTTTCTATAATTTTTACTTAATTATAATTATTAATGTTTAAAAAATATTTATGAATTCATAAGCGTCTTGATAATATTTGTTTGTGAATTTTCCCCCCAGGAATGAACAAAGCATAGAAGATAATATTTGGGCTGGTTTTTGTTGTGTAATTTTCTTCTTTTTGATTGTATCTGTACTTGCATTTCCCAATGGACCATTTACTCGACCACATCCAGCACTGTGGAGAATGGTGTTTGGCTTGAGTGTCCTGTACTTAATGGCCCTAGTGTTCTTGTTATTTCAAAATTATAAAACTGTTAGAGCATTGTTGTTGTGGATTGATCCATCCCTGAAACATTTTCACATAGATATGGAAAAGGTAAGCTTTAAATATCAGTTTTCTTTTTATATTCTGTGTTTCATTATTATGATTGTATTGTGAATTTTGCAGGAATATGGTGTCAATTGTTCCGATATTACAGTGGATAGAGTATTGGGACATCTAGATGTCTTTGCATGGGGACATTTTTTGGGATGGATGTTCAAGGCTATCCTTGTTCGCCATATGGGCATTCTCTGGGCAATCAGTGTAATGTGGGAAATCACAGAGGTTTGTTATCATGTAGTGAGAGATATTATTGTCAGAAGGTGCGTAGTTTCTTCTTGCTAAAGGATATGTATTCTTGCAGATTGCCTTCGCTCATTTACTTCCTAACTTCATTGAATGCTGGTGGGATGCCCTTATTTTAGATGTGATTATTTGCAATGGAGCAGGAATATGGGTGGGGTTAAAAATATGTAAATATCTTGAAATGAGAGAGTACAAATGGGTCAGCATAAGGTATGTATTTCGTGATATTTGTCTAGTTTTTTTATTCTACTTAGTTGATTTTAATTTTTGCTTCTTGCTTTCTGATAATATGAATGTTATAAGAAAGTGATTTTTGTTTTGAATATCCATCCTAGAAGGCAAATGCACAAAACCTGTAGTAATTTACATCTCAAGGCCAGAAAGTGGATATTTTCATGACTAGACAGGAGAGATCCCAGATGAGGCCAAGTCCAGGAATCACACTGTGTCATGGAAAGTTCCTTTTGTCTTGTGATGTTCTGTATTTTATTCAAAACCTCAATTTTATGACAATTTGTCTGAATGATACACAAATTTAATGGATCATGAGAAAATCCTGTGTTTTTCTGTTTGGCCGTTGGTACATATGTTTTATTCCAATTGTACTTCTGGACTAGTATTGAAAGTACTTTTGCTACGTTTCCAGGCTGGTGTCAGAAAAAGTTGAACTTTAATGTCTGAATACTGTGTACATATGCATCACTTTCTAGACAGACGTGAATAAAATTGTTTGTTTTTTTCCTCTTAAGATGCTTATGCAAAATCTGGTTCCTGATCTAGACTAAAAATTAATAATTTTTTATTGTCGGTTTTGTGTTCAAATTGAACTTCCCTCTTTGGTGCAGTGTATATTTCAGTGCACTGCATTTCTTAACTATGTTTAAAAACATTGTATAAAATCTTTGTTATGATAAGTTTAGAAATAAATACAGAAATAAGAACTTGTTTTATTTGGTTAACTAGATTTTTCTCCCAGATTAATTATTTAGTGTCAAATAAGTTGAAGGTACAATTAGTATGCTTGTTCATTCAAATCCAGTTAATTGTTTATGGGCTTTAGAATGCAGGTTTTGAAAAGTAGACAAGTTTTTCTTAATATATAAATCACCAGTTCATAGATCATCAAGTGTTTTGGTAACTTCGATGTAGGACATCAACAAAAAAGAACTGCACTTTCTCCATGGTATTTTTGAATTTCATGATCACATTTATACATATTCATCACAATTTTATTTTAAAATGTCCGCATTTTCATCAGATTAAAGATACTTTGTATTTTATGACTTATAAGAGGAAATTCTGTTTTGTATAAGTTAACTTGTGCAATTGTTATATATTCCCGAATTTAAAACAATATTATGAATGTAAAATGCTTTTAAATTGCTTATAATACTTGAATTGTTGAATTGTTATAATCTTATTAATTGTGTTTTCTGAAAATTTCTAGAGTATCACAATGTGAATAATTTTTTATATCAATTCTTTTTTATGTCACAATGACATGTGAAAACACAACATTTAGGCCCTTATCATATTACTCTACTTGATGTCACATTGGAGCTACAGAGTTTTACACTGAATATTATATAATGAGAGACGATAAATTTAAAAGAATTATTATTTAATAAACAGATTATAAATACCATGTGAAACAATGTAGAATACTTGAGTAAGAAAAAATGAACTCTGAACAATATGAGTGAAAAGGGTGAACATCACAAAATTATTTTAGCATTTACTCTCTTCTTGCTGTGAAAACCATGGAAACGTTTTTCATGCACTGCAACCTGGCATGTAATGTGTTTTGCATCTTGTTTTATTCTGTGAATAAATGAACTGATCAGCATTGTCAAACTAAGAACCTAGAGATATTGTATATTCTACAGTTGCTTTTAGAGGGCCATGTTTTCTTTTGGGAAAACTATATCTCTCCAGCATTTTTACAGATAACCTTTGAAATTTCGATAGATCAAAAGTAACAGATTTTGCAGCTGTTCTTGATCTTCTGTGAAGGAGCAAAGTACAGCTATAAAAGACTCCACAGAAAATTGGGCCATCCCATTCCTTCGACTGCACAATGGATCTGTCAGTAGATGCAGTCTGGTCCATTCCCGCCCATGTTCAAATTATACATTTTCACCAAATGTAGCTGAGAGATGTACCAGCTTCCTCCACTGAATCATATGACCTAATTGAAAGTGGGTGTATGCCTTTGCAATTTGACATGGTAATGCTAATAATAGCTAACATTCTATCTAAAAAGTGTTTTTTGACTTTCTAGTTCCCACAGACTCATCTTACTGATCATTACTTGCAGTTGAAATATGAGTAGTATCATAAACTTGTAATAAATTTTTGTGCAGTGACTGTATCACCAATTTTGAAGTAAGACGAAAGCAAATGGGAATTGAAATTTGTTCAGTGTTTCTCTAATTTTGCTCCCTATCTTCATTGTATTACTACTACGAATATCTGGAAGGTCTAAGAAGACATTCATACTACCGCCCAACTTTGGATTCGGTTTCTTCTAGCTCTTGAAGAGAAACAAGTATTTCCGTAGCATAAAAGTTTTCAAAATACGTAAAAAGACTGGTCACATGGAAATGATTAGTGTTGTGAAAATGCAACACAAGTGTAGAAAGCTATGTATACAATACAGTGAAAGACTGATGTGAAAACATGTAATAACTCAAAAATATGTTTAGAGTATTTTATAAAAACATAAAATATATGTGATATACAATGTGTGTTATATATAAATATATATATGATGAAAAATGATATATACGAGATATAAAAATGTTCACACAAGGGGTCATGGCTCTGCAAAATTTGAAAGTGACCCCATAACCTTGCGTAATAAATTGTTATTTATGTAAATATTTATTTATTACCAATGTACTGACAATTTGTTCATTTTTACAAAAAATTATTTATATATAAATCTCGTTCAGTTGTATTAAGATATTCTAGAGTAGGATTGAATAATAGAGTTTATCAAACCAACATCAAAAATATAACAAAAGGGAAAAGAAAACTACACAAAATAAGCATTATTATTTGAATTTATACAATAAGCCTCTAACATCTCCCCGAAACTACACATTCGTACTTTCAGTTATTTCCAATTCACCACTGTTAGCAGTTCTGCTGTATATTGGATGTTTGGTGAATATTCTTGTACATATGACACAAAAATAGGTCGGTTGATCTTGAATGATGGAACCCTATAGTCCAACTGTTCTAATAATGATGAGCAATCAATGTTGCTATTGAGTAATCTCCTCACGAAAAACATATCCACAACGTCGCTTCGTGATCTATTCATTTATCTTCCTCCATATTTGTGGTTGATAAAAGGGTCTGCAAGTCTTGTAGTGCATGGCACTATTCTCAAAAAGTTGTGTTCTAATAAATTTATATGAATTTAAAAAATTGTGGCAATACTATAGATGAGTTCATCACAAGCTTTGTAATTGTCAGAGACAAAGGTCTTGAAGAGTGTGACACTTGACATGTTCTTCTAATCAGTCCCAATAAGTAATTTGCTTTGCTAACACCCTATATGGTCTTCAAAAGACATTCTTGAGTCAGAAACCACCCAAAGATCTCTTATAGATGATATCCTCTCCAATTCTGTGGAATTTATTATGTAGTCAGTATTTCCTACTGATCTAGACCTACTGTAGGTCTTAGGAATTTTTATTTATTTGGATTAAGTATTAAATCATTATCAATGCAACAAGCAGCGAAGAAATTCAGTACATTTTGTAAATCTATTGTATCCTGTAGCGTTTTTATACACTTATAAATTTTCAGTCCATCTACATACAACATTCTTCAACACTGTACCAATGTCATCAATAAAAATCAAAAACAGAATTGGACCCAAGTGAGAAACTTGTGCTACTGAGGATACTTGAATTGCACTTGCAATTGCAATTATGAAGGTCACATATTGAACTCTTCCAGTTGTTTAACTGGTGAACCACAAAACCGAGTGGACCTTTAATATCAAAGAGTTGAAGTTTAGAAAGAAGTATTGAATGGTTGACCAAATCGAAGACATTACTAATATCAGTGTAAACACTGCCAACTCTAATTTATTCTTAGCCTCAAGAATATAATGAATAAAGTTAGCCAGATTTACCTCCATATTCTCTTTCTTATAAAACCACATTGTTTTTCAGAAAGAAAAGGATGGATCAGATAACCAATTTTGGCTATGACAATAGATTCAAACAATTTAGGTATAATGCTCAAGATTGTAATAGGCCTATAATTTGAAATACAATTCCTCTTGCCTGTTTTGTAAATTGGTATTATGAAGGAGGATTTCCATTCAGCGGGAAATGTACCTTTCTCAAGAAATTTATCAAAAATCAATTTCAAGGTTTGTGTGAAGACAGATTTACAGTTTTTAAAGAGTTAATGATGAAAGCACAAGAAGTGATAATTTTTACAACCAAACACTGAAATTATTCAAATTTTATATCCCTAAGTAATAATACTCACTCAAACGTATATAGAGTAACAATAAACTAATAGATAAATGTACCCATCCAATAGTCTTTCCTGTAAAGTTTTAGATACATCTCTAAATTCTATTTCTTTTTTTAATAAAAGATTTAACATATTTATATAATATACAGCCTAGTCAAGTGCCAGCCGCAGAGCACTCTGCTCTGTCCTGAATGCCACCACATTGAAGTGATTGTGTGTCTTGCTTGCATGTGGACATCTTAGAATAATGCTTTTAACTGTTTTAGTTCGCTCAACTTATTAAATTGTTTATTGAATTTTTTATACTGATTTATTAATGCTTTAGCATCTTCATTTAAGTGTGTGAGTGATTTTAGCATTTTACAATTTGAAGCAGGTGTTAGAAGTGTGTTTAGCACAGAGCGTCAATGACTTTTTGGAACTTCTTAGAATGTGTAGACTGATGAAGGATTGGTGTATACCTATTTCTACCTTTCTGAAATTGATTTGCATTGTAATCTCTACGTTCTAATTGGTGTGATTTGGATATCAAGATAGAAGTAGAGGTCTTGTGGAATAAATGTGATATTTGCAATGATTCATGCAGTGGCAACTCTAGAAAGTTCTTTAAATGTACAAAACTTACAAATCACCTCTATATTATACACTTTTTTGTAAATTGAGAAGTAAATGAAAGGCTGAGCTTGTAGAGATTTTGCTAAATTGATGAGCTTGTTTAATCTATTCCTAATGATCAGAAAAACTTTTGGAAGTATCTATTGCCTATTATTTCATCACGTTTTTATGACTGCACTAATGTTATCTACAATTACATTGGCATGCACACACAAAAAAAAGTTGTCAGCCCCAAAGACTTGACACATGTTTTTCTATGTATGTCAACATGCTAAATCTTAATTTGAAGCCAGAAGTGCACCATCACCTTCCAGTTTTTTTAAAATCATGAACACCACTGTGGATTTGTAGATTGTAAATTTGAGAATGTTTTTTTGTGATTTAAAAAACACTGGAGGTGGTGACGCAATTCTGGCTTCAGTTTCAGATTCAGTGCGTCGACATACATACATCAAGTCTTCGGGTCTGATAACCACTCCCAAAAACAAAAAAATACAATGTCACAATGTTTTGTTTTTTTTGGGGGGGGGGAGGGTGCTGGTGCAATTCTGGCTTTAGATTCGGATTCAGCCGAAATACATAAAGAAACAAGTGTCTCTGTGTATTCAGCTGAAATACATAAAGAAACATGTGTCAAATCTTTGGGTCTAACAACTTTTTTTTTTGTGTGTGTGCCTGTGTTAATACCTGGTAGATAAAATTTCAGATGTGGTTAATGGAATTGATGTAGGTTTCATAGATATTCTCTATAAGATTGATAATCTTGTTAGTGTAATGCAGGTCCAGACGAAATCTCTGTACTGCTTTGTAACTTGCTATTTTGATTGACAATTAGTTTTTGTTTGTTATGAATTTTTAACTTTTGCCAAAAATAGTACATAAATGCTCAAAATTGCAAAATAATTGCTTATTTTGAAGGCAAAAAAGTAAAGATACCATTGAATCGACCCATGAAAGATGGCCAATTTAAACTCACACCCTCCTAGAAAAACTCCAAAAAATGCATTTGTAAAATCAAAAAATTGGTCTGGTTGCCAAACCAAAAAATTGGTAAATATTAAGTTGATTAGTGGCAGAATTGTCATAGTAATGCATGGATTTTTAACATTTAATTTTTAAAAAAGTCTATAAATTTGAAAAATTACTTGTAAATACAGTAGATACCAAGTTATAAGAGGCAATAAGGGCTGGCCGATGTCCCAATGCATAAATTAGGAACATTTTTATCACGTAAGAGACCCACTTGTAAGTTTTCGACCTGTAGTAGATAAAATATTGTTTCTAAAGGAATTTTTTATTTACTTGAGGTAAAACAATAAAGTTTTCCTGATGGCGAGCCGGGTGTCTTATTGATTTTGCTCCCAACCACACCAAGGTTGCATAAGAAGGGATTCCCATGTACAAAATTACTCTTCCAGATATTACCCAATTCAACTGTGAGAGCTGAAAATCTCCTACCATTTCTCCTGTGTGCAGTTTTGTGAAAGGCTCATGTTAAGTGAAGATACACAAACCTATATTGGCATGTCCCCACATATACAATTCCCACCACTAAGGGACAAAGTCTCTGCCCCAAATGTCTCTTATAATGAGGTATAGCGTACTATTTTTTTTTTATCAACCAGTATTTTTTGATAAGTAATAAATTAATTTTAATGATGAGTAGCATTTCTTATTAGAATACATTAAATTTTGAAGTGTGTCCTGTATATGTCCTTTTACACAAAATTTGAAATATGTTTGTGTTTTAATAATGAAATCTGAAAATAAAACTCTGAATCTCTTTAAACTCTGAAAAAGTAGAGTAAAGTAAATTTTTTCAAATTTTTATATTTTTTTATTTGGATAAATTTGTGTTGTTGTTGACTTTTGGGCCGTTGTATTTAATGCAATTTTTATTTTTTTTTATTTTGTTAAGAAGTAATTATTTGTCAATTTTAATGATGGAATTAACTCCATTAGTCAAAGAGTCCCCAGATAAGATGATAAAAAAATCTTATCTGGGGGTACCCTTTGGTAGGTATCTCCATTGTCCATTCAATAAAAAAAGTCTTCACTACACCTAAAGTGAATAGTTTTATTCTGAAGAAAGCAGTAATATTTTAATTCTTTTTATTTTGACTCCTTTTCTGTACTCGTCAACTTTTTGATTGGTATTTCAAGACCTCTCTTAGCATAAGTTCAGATCTTGTGGAATATTTCCTGATTGAGTCAGTGTTCTTTAAAATTCAGCTATTTTGATATACAGAGAATGTGAATTCTATTTTATTAATGTATTATTTTTTTTTATTTCTGTAGAGATATTCATTCCACATCAGGGAAGATTAAGCGAGCTGTCCTACAATTCACGCCTGGCAGTTGGACCCATGTTCGCTGGTTGGATCCAACTTGCACCTACATGCGCTTTTTTGCTTTGTGCCAGATGGTCATATTCTGGCAGGTATCAGAATTAAACACGTTTTTCCTCAAGCACATATTTGAAATGCCTCCTTCTCATCCCCTTGTGGTGGGTCGTTTAATTCTTATTGGAGTGATTGTTGCACCTTCTGTTCGGTAAGTTTATTATTTCCATTAGTAATTGAAATCTTGTCAGATCATGATTATTTTATTGGAGAAAGCTTTTTAGTCACATTGTGTTTGGTTCTAACTGTTTTTCTGAAATAATTATATTATTTTTTGGGTTGTTGAAAGAAAACTTATTGACTTGTGATGAGGCCTTGAGTCCTAGGAATATCTATTCATTTTTAATATGTTACGTGTAGTTAAATTAATGTGCTATTCAAAAGAACAGTTACCGACTGTACAGAGAAAATTATGAACATCATGAAAGTGCAATTTTGTTGCAGGCAGTACTATAGTTATGTGACTGATACCCAATGCAAGAGAGTGGGAACTCAGTGTTGGGTGTACGGTGCAATAATGGTGATGGAAGCCATCCTATGTATTAAGAATGGCAAAGAACTGTTTGAACAAACACAAGCTATTAACATTTTTTTCTGGCTGCTTGTTCAGCTCTTAGTATCTATAATGTGCGTCTATGGATGTGTTGTTTGGCATCGCTACTTTCAGGTATTCATTTACATAGGTACCAAGATATTTTGCATGACTGAATGTACTTTAGCTGCATGGGTGTTCTGATTTCCTTTGTGTTCTACAGCCTCCTTGTTTGCAAATATTACCACTAATTATTTTGTCCACCAGAATGTAATAATAAATACCCAATGGCCAAAGGAGAAGTTTTTTCTTTTCCACTTTTGTTTCATTGTAACTTTCCGAGACATTTTTATTAGCTGTGCTGAATTCACATGCATTTCTATAAAAATTGAAAACTGTAGGTCTTATCACAAAAATTCAATTACCTGAAATATCTTTTTTAAAGTTAAACATTTTTGTGAAGACTATTTTATGAAATTTTGAAGTCCAATTTGTAAAAAAATATTGCATAAAATTGTTTTACTAAAATACTTAAAAGTAGAATCAAAAATTGAAATTTAAAAAAGTTTTCTTTTTTTGAATTTTGAATTTCTATTTGGCCTTATTTTCTTTTCTTTTCTTTTCTTTGGAAGATATATTATATTAGGGGTATATCTGAAAATTAACTGCAGCTTGATGAGAGTTTTTAAGGTATTTGTACAATTTGTATTGTGTTTGTTAATTGTTGCTATACTATTACTTTTGTTATTATGATTGTTTATAATTATGATTATTTAGACTTCTTTTTCCTTCAAACGATTACCATTACCATACCTTTGATGCTTGCATGCCAGTGGAAAACTGATTGTACTAGGTTCACTGGATCTTTTTCAGAGTGAGGGTGACATTTCAAGGGAGACCTCCCCTTGCAAAGGTCCTGACTTTGGATTTAAAGACCGTCAACCTGAATTTTTACCTAAGGAATCTGAGCAAATAGGTAGGAGGACCTTCTATAACACGGCCAATATTATCCCTGAAAGAGAACATGGAGTGTTATTTCAAGCCTTTCATATCCTGTCTTTATTTATTGTTTATGGCTAATGTTTTTAAATAACAATTTGTTTTGATATGAATGACAAAAATATATTTTTTGTTGCATGATTAACATTGTAGATCTTAGGTGTATTTTTTGGTATCATAGTTGAAATCATTATCTATTATGTAATTTATGAATGCCCTTAGTAGTATAATTGAATTAGAAAGTTTTGCTTAAAGTTGTAATGATTCGATTCCTAGACAGTAACATGAAAATATGTCAAATAATCATGTGTAATTGTTAAATATTTTGATTTGTTATTTTGTGACATTGCGTGTAACTTAATATAATATTAATACATTATGCAATATAACTCACTGCTGTATCCTTATAAACTCAGCATTATATTCATTTTGAGAAATGACCAAGTGAATCTGAATTTTTCATTTGTTTTAGGGACCATACCTAGCTATCCGCAATCGGCTGGGGATCTAAAGAAGAGGAATGTAACATTTAGAAATGGTGAAGCTGATGTCAGCCCATAGTAAATTCACAGTTGTAAAAGTTAAACAGAGGTAAAATTTGTCATAACTTCTGGCAGCTTGAACAGTCACACAACACAACAATTGTTTCTAAAGAACTGGTAACCCTTATGCTCAAACTTCAGTGTAAATATTTCCTGAAGAGAAACAAAATTTAGGATTGGACTTGAATTGGTAGTGCTCTTTGGCAGAAAAGTAGTTTTTGTGTGCTGCCTTCTTTTCATTACAAATGTTTGGAAGTTTTTACTGGCGTTCTCAAGAAATGTGAAAGAGGACCTCTATAAAAAGGAAATCATGGTATATTATGTCTGCCTTTTATTTAAATTTCTGGGTTTTATAGGGTGCATATCTTTTTTCTTCCAGTGAGAATAGGTACTCAGAACTATTATTCTAAAACATATCTAGTTAATGTCATGTTATGTTTGTAACAGAGGTTTCCATTCTGTTGTCCCCATACATACTGTCATTCCATTCTTGGGAAGAAAAAATTACTAAATGTCCCCTAGAAAATATATTTTCTTTAAACAAAGATGTGGAGGAAATTTGCCTTCCTATCTCTGTCATTACTTAAGTTTCATCAGGGGCCACTGCTGCCTTTTGGATTGCTCTACTACCTGTCATAGGGTGGAATGTCTGTAAATGCGGTCTTCTGTGGCCGAGTCAGTGGATACTTTGCTGTCTGGGAGATGCCACATCTGCACCTAGGATGCGGTGTCTCCCAGCCAGCCATGTTTCTGGGTGGACCATCTGCTTTGGAAAGCAGTGGGATGGAATCAAAAGCAATTGCATTTGGAGTGCAAGCAAATTTTGTGCCATATACTTCAGAAATCCGTTTGAGAATCAGATATTTTTCACTTTACATTGCCTTTAGAACACAACAATTTTCTTGAGATTGAAATTATAGGGCAATTGAAATGCATAGATAATTTCTGCATATATTTTTGTCACGTGTGTAAAATTGCCAATTGTGTGTTACTAGTTAGATCACTCACGAGTCGTTTGATTTTTAGCTGTAGTGGCTAGGATACTTTTTCTTTTCTGTCTTTTTTATTTTTTTGCAACCTGACATGTATTTTTTTCTTTCTTTTTGGTGAAAATACTTTTCATTTATTTTAAACTTACATTTGAAAAATAATGAAAAGTTAACTATTTTTAAATAGAAAAAAATTCAAACTACTTGTTTGAAAAATCTGTTTTTTATGGCATTTGTTTGATATAGTTTATCACATTTAGATGTAGCATAGTTTATGTAGTTTCAAGTCTTGAGCCATGGTGAAGCCTTGGTGTAGACCTGAGGATGTCTAGTCATGTTTGCCAAAAGATGATGTTACTCGAAACTTCCTATATTCTTTCCAATTTTAAATCATGATAATATTGATCTTGTAATATGAGATGAACAAGTGTTGTTTGTAAATTTGTAGATAGGAACAAGCATCATCAAAGAAGAACATGTTTTTCTGAGGCTCATGTGTCGATTGTCCATTCTCCCCCACAAACTGCCTAACGTTGACTACTTATTACTGTGTCATGTGTTTGCAGAGATCTGTGATAAAGGAGTCTTGTTTGCAAGTTTTGCTGTAGTTTTTCTTTTAGTCAGTGTATCATGTTTATTTCTCTTCAGTATAAGTGCATAAAGTGTATGATAGTGCATGCATTATAGTGCGTTTGTGAAGTAATTTATAGGGAGTACTTTTTCTCATTTGTTGTATTTTTATTGTTAATTTGTAAATTTTGCTAGTACGTTATTGGACATTGTGGGAATATTGATTATGACACTTTATCCCACTGCAGTACAAAGATTTGAGTTTGTCTGCAGCTTCTAATGAAAGAGATTAAAAATGTGATAGGGACCCCTGTACACTCTGCAGGTGTATTCAAGTGATGTAGTCTGTCTCCGTCTGAGGGATTTACTGTGTATGATGGTAGCTAGTGCAAACAGAAATAACACTTTTGAGACATACAACATATGAAATAAGGCAAATAGAGGTGATGGTACTTGTTGCAAAAATTACCAGTATTAATCCATATTCAGTGAAAGCTACCTCATCTCTCTTTGCCCATCAGTCTAATCACATTTATCAAGGTATTTACAGTAGAATGTAGTACACATCAAAGTGCCTTGGATGTATTTTGTTTTGGAGTATGATATGTTGAATATTGAAGTTATTTCTGCCAATCCTTTGTACAAAGCTTGATTAATGCAGTTCATAAGATCACTGAAATGTACTTTTGTAATTGTTCCTTGAAGTCTAAATAATCAGTTTTAGGACATTTTGAATGTAGGGTGAATGTTAAAAGTGATGAAAGTTACGAGAGATTACATGTTTTGTGTACAATCGAAGCAATACTGAAGCACGTGGTGTCATTCTCTTAAATACTAAAGACAGTCATGGAGCCTAACATACAATATTTTTGTGAGAATTTTTCTTTCTTCATTTTTTAATTAAAAAAAATAAAAAATCATCTTTTATTTGCAGTTGACTTGTGAAATTTTGTATTTACTTTTGCAAATTATTTTCAGATGTGGAAGTGCATTGATGACATGGCATGTATTATTATGTGAGTTAGTTATGATGAAAAGAGGAGTAGAAGGAAAAGGGACTACCTCGCATTTCTGACTTTTAATGAAAGATATGCTGCTTTTTTTTTTATTCAGTGTTCCCTAATATTTAACATTTTCTAAGTAATGTGGGAGGTCTGGAGACTGAAAGAAATATTAAATGCAGAATATTGAAATATTTAATTCTTTTTACTGAATGTTTTGATGCAGTTACTATATTTTAACTGTAATTTTATCTCCCAATAGATAAACTCAAGCTTGAATCTTAGTTCTACATTTTGGAACTGTGATATTTGTCTCAGCATAAGCAGGTGAAGCTCTTTGACCTGTCTCTGTGAGGAATCCTTCATAGGTCATCATGACATTGCTCCTAGTTCTCAGGGAAGTTAACAGGACTATTTGCTCTCTCATGGCATTTACTTATTATGCATTGTGCTTTAGTATTAATTTGTCTATATTTGTAATAAACTAATTTTTGGCTTTTTAATTAAGGAGTTTTTTGACACCATGAGGATATTATGAGACCTCCTGAAGTACTTTGTTAACATTTAGCTGCCAGATTGCAGATAGATTGAGGTCCTGATTTATGATGTGAACCAAGTATTAGGATAATTATTTGAGAGCTAATTGATTGGTAGCAGATTGTATCCTCTAAGCCCAAGTGGGTCTTGAATATGGGAATACACTTTGGAAGTTTATGTTGACTGTATCTACACATAAAAGTACATTCATTAGCAAGCTGTGATTCTTTGAAGTTTTTTCTCCACCAATTATTATGAGATTAGTTTCAAATGGTTATACATTTCATTTAACTGGATTGGATAACACAGAGTTCATGGTTAAGTGAGGACATTTTTTTAGTGTCAGTAAAGGTGTCATGGCGTATTTCTCCTGTTAGCAAATATTACATTTCTCACAAATTTTGCTAGTTGGATTGCTTTCTTACTAGAGAGTTTGTGCACACTCGAATGTTAAAGCAATATCGATCTTCAGCGCATGCGCAGAAGATCGATAGTACTTTCAGTTGCTGTCCACTAAGGCATGCACAAACTCGCTAGTTTTCCTTTTAGTGCATTTTTATGCAGTGGAAATATTAGTTGTGTGGTCGCCAGGGAAAAAGTTTTTATGTCCTTAACTAGACCTATCTACTTAGGAATGATTTTTGTCCAGAATTATTTTAGACAGCCGTTTTTTATTAAAAACATTGAAAACAGGAACACATTAAACAGAAACCATAATTTAGATTAAACCATTTCATTAAAATGTTCTATTAGTTTTTTAAGTTCTTACATCTCTATGTTTCAAGGACTTCTTTTTGTCATCTTCAGGAGTTACTCTAAATTTAAGATAAACAGAAACTATTATAATATTAATATCGCCTTAAGACAATAAAACAATGTTAAATTTTCTAACTTTAAAATTTTACTAAAACTTACATAAAACAAATAGAAATTATTATAAATAAATACAAGGTACAAATGAACTCGCTTCAGAATAAATTTTTTTATTTTTTGAAATATATTTCATACTCTATGTAAGACAAAAACTAAAAGTTCCCTACAACTTCAATGGAAGCCTTTCATGCAAATTAATAGAACATTTTAATAAAATTGTTAAATCTATATCAAGGTTTCTTGTTAATGTATTACTATTTTTAATGAAAAATGACCGTCTAAAATAATTCTTGGGAAAAAAATCAATAAATAGAATTTTACTGACAGTTTGAAGATAATTACGAACTTTTACTCTGCTACTGCAGAATTATTTAGGATATCCCTAGAACATGTTCAGAAACTTTCTGTTGTTATAAACCCTAAAAGACTTTTGATGATGTGTACTAATACAATTGTTTCTCAGTTTATGTTATCTTCCAATATTGTAGGAAAAGGACCGATTGTCTATCAAATTTGATTTTAATTGAAATATCATATTTCAGAAATTTCTCATATTAAAGAATTAGTGTCATATATTGGGCATATTTCAGCAAAGGAACGAGCATTTAAACAACGTGTATAAAACTTTGTCTTTCAAATAAAAGTTATTTTCTGATATTTATTTTTAGAAGCTTACAAAATTTTCTGATGCAATATATTTGCAGATTTGTGAAAAATGACAAAAGGTTAAAAATCCAGAAATCTCAAATATTTTTGTTCTGAACACAAATTGGAGTTATAATGACTGATTTTCAAAAGTAATTTGTGGTTTTGAAAAATGTGTTTTTTGAAACATCCATTTCATCCAATATAAAATTTAGTTTCTTTTATGATTACATAAAATTGTTTTTGGTTTTGTTCAAGTTGTGGTGACAAATTTTCCTTTCTTCTGTTTATTTTTTTTAAGAATGACACCTATGCTATCAGCTAGTTGACATTGCATATCACTGTGTTGTTTTTTATTGTATACTAATCGGTACCCTGAAATATTCTGTTTCTGTCTTAAGAACATGATTAAAAAGAAAATTGCCACGATGTGAGTCATTGGTTTATGTATTATATGTATAGGAACTTACAAAAATCGGATTTTGTTTATTGGAGAAATAATCAATGTGATACACAGCTATAACTTAGAATATTTCTTATGATGTTAAAAATATATTTTAATTTCAAAACCCTTATAGAAGATTACAAATGGATAAGTCTTGGATACAAACTTGATTGGGATCATGCCCATGTGCCCAGTTCATCCCAACTAGGAACATCTCACTTATTGCTTCCAGTCTGTATGCCCTCAAAATGCAGTACCAAGCTAAGTGTCAAAAATTAAACTTTCCTTCTTTTTGTAACTGATTGTCTAAGACAAACACCTGAATAAAAATAATTTTTAGTGGCTCAGTACTGTAATTAGTGATGATAATCTATTTTTTTAAATTAGCATAATTCTAGATTGTTTTGAATAGGAAAGTAAATCATTTAATGCAATTGAATATTTTGTCTAATTGAAGTATGTAGAAGAATTCAAAAACTTTCTTATAAAATACACTATTATTTGCTCTATATAGATCTGTTCTAGAGAATAACAGATTGAGCATTTATTGTTTTATTCAGTGGAAGTAAAGTGAAATGTTAAAAGAATGTATACAATGTATCTAATGGTTACTACTCAGATGAATTGTGGAAGAGTTGTAATATTGGAGACTGACCATGACATTCCAGAATCATCACCTATTCAGTCACTTGGTATCCTCTCCCTCTGCACCATGTTATTCTGCTCTTCCCTTATCACTATTGTTATTGTCTCTGAAAGCTGCAATATTTAAGCAAAATGCTTACATTCATTCTCATATGAATATCTTCTCAGTCTTTAATGTATGATTATTAAAAGAGTTCAATTTGAAATGCTCCGTTGCATTATCTAAGATTACTAGTCAGCCTGTAATGAACCTGTCCAATAAATATTGTTTAATGTTGAAATGTTGTCATTTTGTAGACTATCGCCATGGATCTGTTTCCCTGTACATCCTCTCCACGTTGTCTCGAAGCATTTTTTCTTGCTCTGTTATGAAAATAAATTTGATTTAATCATAAAGTTTAATGATAAAATCAAGACAGTATTTAAAAATATGATAAATTTGACAGAACTCTTTAAGAAGTTTGGAATCTTAAGAGAAAAAGTAGAAATATATACCTTCACTCAGGTTGGCAATGATGCATTGCTTCCTCAGGAACTCTGAACACAGCTCTTTAGTTAAACCGAACGCGTGCATGTTGTATGTAAATGTTCTGAAAAACAAATATTGAAGCAAATTGTTATTCTCTCCTTTATTCATGGACATTTAGATTTGAATACTTAATATAGAAGGTGTCTCAGAAAAAGTGCAAAAACACAGAAAACAGGTAGATGCGGTTATGGGAAGCAATTTTTGTCAGTAAACTCTGGGTTTAAGAAGTCCACGACTTATGCTAGATTGAGTCCAAAAAACATGATGGTCTCTTCCTGTGAGGTTGGTATACAATTGTACTTGAGCCTTCAGACATACAGTTCCAGACAACTGTTTCAGGCTGAAAGGTAAGGCTGGAGACGGGTAAGGCTGATCTTAAAGCCAAATGTATTGTAGGAGGGTTTTCTATTGAATTGAATCATAAAATGCTATGATGAAGTTATACTTCATTTTCCAGTATCTCTTTGCCTTTTTCCTCTTCAAATGTGACACTCCTAAGATACTTCTGCTCCAATGTTTATGGTCTTAAGTTCTTCCTTATGCCTCTCTGAAATAAGGACCACTCAACATAGCCTAGCTCTGAGCCCTGGCCTTTTTGTATCCTGGTTTCTCTGAAGAAAACTGCTACCCTACCCTGTTCTACCTGTCCTGGCTGGAATTTTGAGGCTGTTTTTTTGTGGACCATTTTTCTCAGTTGAAGGGCACTTACGTATTTTGCTTATAATGGGAGAAAATTAGAAAACAAAGGTAGAGATTCAAATTTTTAAAAATATAATTTTTTTACCTTTCAATAATTTTATCATTCTGTATATTTCTTATTTATTGAAGAAAAAGAGATTTCATATGTCTGTTTGATCCGTGCATATCAAATTTGTAGTATAACTGTAGTTTAATATAAACCAGTGTAAATTACTGTGGTTGTTTATAACCAGAGTAGTTGTAAAGTGACCTTAAATAAATAAAAAAATAAATACTTTTAAAAAAGAGAAAATTGGGTAGCACCTATAATGTTTAGACAGTCAAATTTTCATAAATTTGTGTCATTGTCACGAAGAGTTGTGATTGGATTTCAAGTAGTTATGTGAAGACCTTCTAATATCAAGGTGAATAAGTGTGTCTTTATTAACTCATCAAAGATGATATCAGGGCTTTCTTGGGATTTCAATTCACACCAGTCAGCCTATAGCCTTTTACCTTCTTTACTGTAAGTTCAGCTGTGTACACCGTTTTTAAATAAACAAACAAAAGAGTAATAAATAATACTGATTATATTTCATACCCTAATTGACCAAAGGTAATATTCTCTTGATACTGTTTCTCATCAGTAATAGCCTCCAGGCTGTTGCTTTGGATGTCATCACGAGTCACAACAGGACGATGCACTCTTTCACATTGCAGTGCATCAAAAAAGGCAGCATTCCAAAAACGCAGGCTGTGCCAGATGGTCTGCTCACGTAAATAGGTGTACAGGTACTCTTTGTATGGTTCACACCCAGGAACATCCACTGTAATGAAGTAGTTTATGATGAGTTTGCCATTCATGGATTAGAAATATCTATTTATTCAGGAAACATTATGTGAAGATCTTAATGAAGAAAGTGTTTTAAAATAATCAAATGTTATTATGTCCAACTCTATTTACATTTGATTTTCCCATCATGAAATGCATATAGACTTTAATTTTATGCAAATGAATGTGCATGTAACTTATGTGTGTGGAGACTACAACGTAGTCGTTTTGTTGTCATTGTAGCTTTCAAAGGTCAAATGGTTGACACATTTACTTTCAAAGAATTTGATGTTATGAGTAAAATTTTTATTTTAATGCAACTTACGTAAGGTATTGCTAGGAAGCGTAATTATATTACAATAAACATCAATATTAAAATCAGAATTTCTGTTGACATTACACGATTTATAATGTGTTTGATTAAAGAATAATTGGTGCAATCTTCTGTTCTCATAAATTTTGGATTGTTCATTACCTTCATGGTAGAATGTAAAGCACATGTTCATGAGTGATTTGGCTGGCGAAAAGTCATCTGCATCAGCACATTCAAAGAGAACTATAGCAAAGTACTGTACTAAGCTGTAGAAAGTTGATTCATCAACTTTCTTATGATGAACTCGCTGAGCATTGACAAATCGTGCAAACCATAATCGCCCAGCTTCATGCTGTTTCGAACAAAGAAAAATCAAGACAACAAAGTGGATTATGCTATTAGGAATAATTATTATGCTTAATTTCACATCTTTGCAAAGCATTGAATGAGACTACAGTACCTGTGCTAGCTGCCCAAACTTTGACTTCTGATCCAAAGGAATTGAAGCACTGTCTTTAAATAAGTCACTCACAAATGTTCGCATAAATTCCACAGCTTCAGCAGTCTTTTCATCTGACTGGCTTTCGTAACTTAAACTTGATGCCCAAGATTGCACTGATCCTTCAGAACCTGAAATTTTAGATTTACGTTCATTGGTTTCTGTGAGATAAAGTTTTTGGAAAATGTAAATTATATGAAGATTTTTCCATAAACGGTTTTGTAACATTACCTTTAAAAACGTTATTTTAACGTTTTTAATTTAAAATTATATATATATATATATATATATATATATATATATATATATATATATATATAAAAGAAGTAATATGTAAAGAAAGATATGCAATTTTGCAGAAAATCAATGCCCAGATTTTAGTATCCGATACAAAAAAAAATTTTTTTTTCTCAAAATGACTGACCATCCAAAAACAGTAGTGCGAAACCATTCATTAGATATTTTCAAAAATAAAATTTTCCTGATTGATCTGATCTATCTTGAGGCCCTGTAAATTTGAAATTAATTCTTTGAATTTTCTTCACCTGAAGCAATTTCAAAATTTTATAAAAAAATTGCTCTAAATTTTTTGTTAAAATTTCTTTCTCAAAAAGAGTACAGTTTTCTTATAAAGATGGCTTTGGTCTGACTTTTTCTGAAACCTCAGATATGTTGAAAATTACAAAAGTTTAACAATTTTTTGGAACTCTTACTTCAAAATCATTGGGGATAGAGATTTTTCAAATGAAATTTGTATTTTATAATTAGTTCTTTAATGAATGTAATGTTAATTTTTTGAAAATGAGTAATTTTGAGTGAAAAATGCGATAAAAGAAAATATGTCAACAAAATTTTTTAAAAAAGGGCTTCAAATTTTTCTTTATACTTTTTGTACAACTAGAACTAAATATATGGATTAACACAAAAATGGTGATGAGACACATTTTGATGTAAATTTTTGATTTTTCACACAAATATATATTTTTTTAATATCCATGTCATTAATATTTACATTTCAAACGTTTTTTATTATTTGTTGCCCTTTCAGTAAAAGTGCTTCAAAGGATTTCTTATGAAGTTTCTTGAAAACAGTTTCTGTGAAAGTGAGCTCAAAATTGCACATTTTCAGAAATACTCAACATTTTCTCAAAAGCTGCTCCAAATTATTCACTGGAAATTTGCATATAAAAACAAGTTTTACTATTCTATAATATTTTTAAAGTTCTATTTCAATTATTGTTTTAGGGAATCCGAAACTCGGAAAATTGAAGAAAAAAAAGTTCCATTTTGTCACTTAATGATAAAACCCAACATATTACATTAAAGTACACCAAGACATTGTGTTAATTGATAGTTAAACTACTGTAAACATTACGTTTTAGCCTACAATATTTTCTGTAGAGTTAATAATTTTGAGGGGAAAAAAAGTTGATTATTGAGTTCGATGTGGATAGATTTATCATCTGAATGCTGAAATGCTGAAGTCGGTATGCGAATGCTGGCGCCGATAGCAGAAGTTCTTAATTTCGCTCCGCTTATGGAATTTCAATCGCTAATTTTCGTCATGGAAGTTGAGCAATTCGAGACACCGCGGGTTCCTGGTTGGGTGAACGGTGAGCTCCTGGTCGAAGGGATGACTGACTACGACTGACGACTAACTTAACAGAGGATTACTCCATGTTCGACGCCAGTAAATTGCTAAGGGAACTTTGTTATGAAAAAGGTAACAATATAAAAGAAAAAAATAATAAAAGTTACTTCACATTGTTGCTATGGAAACGAATGATGTCAGTCGGTGAGATACCTAGATTCATTGTTGCAAAGCTTATTACATGTCGCATATGCATAAAAATATTTAAAAAAGTTTTTGTTGTTTATCACATTATTAGTAGTTTTTATCAAATCGGTGTTGTATTACTTAATCATAACACATTCACAGTACCTATACTACCGTATACGGTAAGCGATTCAGCACAGGCTTGGGGCAGGTTAGTTCGGTTGGTTCTGTTCGTAAACAGTGACCGAGGGTTGGAAACAGCAGCGGACTTACCATTTTCGAGGTACTAAGTTAAACTATTTTTGAGCCCCCCTCTTGACTTTTTGTTCACAAAATCAGAAATATTATCGTCGAAAGATAAACTTCGGAGCTTATAATTTTAATGAACATTATTGTTAGTGAATTGAGTTTGTCTAGTCCCATAGTAGCTCGATACTAGTTTTTAATTCTTTTAAGTTTACTGAATGTTATTTCACCCTCTGTTTCTACTTTCAACAATAACATTTTTGAGATTGAAGGTTTAGCCATTTTATTCAAAATTAATTAAACTATTAAACCATGCATTCAAATAATTTTATTCGTTTTAAATTTAAAAATCGATAACAATCGCATATAATATAATATAACTATATGTCAAACTAGCTGCAATGTAAAATCAACATTATATTAATCATTAATAAAAACAAAACTGATTGAAAATGCGTTTATGTAATTTTTTGTTCACAAAATCAGAAATATCGTCGAAAGATAAACTTCAGAGCTTATAATTTTTACTGAACAATATTGTTAGTGAATTGATTTTGTCTAGTCCCATAGTAGTTCGATAGTGGTTTTTAATTCTTTTAAGTTTACTTAATGATGTTTCACGTAAAATTTGTCACAGTTTAACAAATCGAAAGGCAACCTCAACGTTTGGAAATACCAAAGCCAGTTTATCATTCATTATAATGTTCCATGCATCTTGAAATGACATACCCCGCTTTCCCGAATAATTTTGATTTAAATATCGGTAAAATAATTTAAATTCTTCAAATAAATTTTCATCTAAATCTTCAGGTTATGAGGCGATTAAATATTGCACGTTTGTCTTCAAATCTTTATCTTCGTTTTCCAAAAGACCGAATGAAATATCCGATAGAGATTAAAGCTTCTGAGAGATATCAGCGAGGGGGAAGGCCGGGTGGTATCGGACTAAAGTAGTTTAGGGCACTGGACACTGGTGGCAGCACGTGTTACACTGTCAGTGAGTTCCTGGAAACGAATTAGCTTTGCAAACACCGTAATCGGTGAGTAAAAGTCCTCAAGCAGTTTAGTTAGTGCGACACGTGTAACGTCTATTTGTATGTTGTTAGTGTAAGAAGATAACTTTGGACATTTGAAACTTCTCTTTTGAGGGACAGTTTGCTTGAAAATATTTAATTTTCGCACCAAATGTTCTACCATTTGTAATGAGTTTTACAAAAACTGACGACTGAGATGTGTTAATTCAGAGAGAAATTGCGGTGTAAATAGTATTACATAACCATTACTAAAGGCGAGAAAGTACGTGCTGTTTAGCGCAACTAGTTCAATATAAGCCATCGTTTTGTGGAAGGAGAATAAAAAACGTATTTGTTGAACAATGGCAAAGAAATTGACAGCTTCTAAGCATGAATCAAAGGCAGTTTGATCTACCAGGTTCAAAGAATTTCCAACACAAGAAATAGTTAGCATAGTTATTATGTTGCAAAATTATTGTTTGCGTACCTCTGTATTTGCATGACATACACTGAGGTGACAAAAGCCATGTGATATCAATATGCAAATATACAGATGGCAGTAGTTTCGCATACAAAAGGTATGCAATATTTGGGCAGGTCATTGGCAGAGCTTTCATTTATACTGTGATATACCAAAATGACGAACGATTTTTATTATGGAAATGTCATTTTATATGACATAGAGTATGGGGACGTCAATAGACGATCGCGAGGGGGACGCTATGTGACAAATAAACAATCGGCGGTTTCGTTAGGTTGAAATTACAGAGCAGAGGCGGGATAAGCATTGTTTTAAGAGACAAAAGAAAAAGATATACGATTCGGATGCTTCCGAGGTTTTAGAAGAATATTAATTCGCTAGAGCAATGCGGTGATGAGCGGGTCGGCTCGTGATACATTTTACTAGATCGAGGAAAGACTGTAATTGACAGTTGTTTAAATTAACTGTCGTTTTTTATATTGGGATAAAGCGTTCTTGTAGGAAGTAAAATTCGTGTCTATGCGTCCACCCGAGACGCAAGTGAGGGAAGTCACGGATTATAATAGTATCGCCGGGAGAATTTTGAACCAGATCACGGACATTAGGCGAGGACTTTATCCAGAAGCAAGATTCTGCTGGGTCGACTGAGAAGGTTCTACGGGGCGCCATCAAACGAAATAGTGGAGAGCGCGCGAAGTCTCACGAATGGATAACAAGGTTTATAATTATTGTAATACAGAGAAAACTGGTCATGACCAAAGAATGATTCATTTTTGATTATCATAATACATTCTAATTTGTTAAGTTGAAAGAAGGCTGATTATCATTATTCGTTGCGTGCAATCCAGCATTTTAATAAGATTTTCAGATTCCTCGCCACTCCGTATGGATGGCAGATTGAATAATTGGTTGCAGAGTAAGTAGCAACAATTATGAACTTTGAACCCCAATTAACTGAGCTAGCTCAACATAATTTTGTCAGGAGAGATGGTTAAATTACGTAGGAATCATTAGGTTTCAAGTGTTACCTTTTCCTGACACCCAAATTGCATTTATCAGTAATAATTATGTTTCAAATTGGCACCAGTCAACGTCGGGCATGTTTCCATACTCAAGTGATTCTTGTGAAAAAGTACCTGATGTAATAATGGCCGTACGAAGGGAATTAAAAGACTTTGAACACGGAATGGAAATTGGAGCTAGACGCATGGGGCATTCTATTTCGGAAATCGTTAGGGAATTCAACATTCCGAGATCCACATTTTCAAGAGTGTGCTGGGTATATTTAATTTCAGGCATAATCTCTCATCACGAACAACGCAGTGGCCGACGGCCTTCACTCAATGACCGAGAGCAGCGGCGTTTGCATAGAGTTGTTAGTGCTAACAAACAAGTAACACTGGATGAAATAATCTCAGAAATCAAAGTGGGACGTATCCATTATGACAGTGCGGCGAAATTGGGCTTAAATGGGTTATGGAAGCAGAAGACCGATTTGAGTGCATTTTCTAACAGCACGACATCGCCAGCAGCGCCGCTCCTGGGTCGATTAGACCCTAGATGACTGTAAAATCGTGAGTCCCGATTTCAGTTTGCAAGAGCTGATGGTAGGATTTGAGTGAGGTGTAGATCACTAGATCCCACGAAGCCATCGACTCCAGTTGTATACAAGGTACTGTGCAAGCTGGTAGTGGCTCCATAACGGCGTGGACTGTTTTTACATGGAATGGACTGAGTCCTCTTATCCCACTGAATGGAATATTGACTGGAAATGGTTATGTTCAACTACTTGGAGATCATTTGCAACCATTCACGGACTTCATGTTTCCAAACAACGATGGAATTTTTACGGGTGATAATGCGCCTTGTCACCGGACTATAGTTGTTCGCAATTTTTTTTAACGTTCTGGACAATCCGAGCGAATGATTTGACCACCCAGATCGTCCGACATAAATCCATCAAACATTTATGGGTCATAATCGAGAGGACAGTTCGTGCATAAAATCCTGCATCGAAAACACTTTCGCAATTATGGACGGCTCGAGAGGCAACACGGCTCAATATTTCTGCAGGGGACTTTCAACGACTGATTCCATACCATGTCGAGTTGCTACATTTCTCCGGGCAAAAGGAGGTGCGACCGATATTAGGAGATATTCCAGGACTTTTGTCACCTCAGTGTATTAGCCAGGTAGCATTGACCTGCACATTTATCAAAATTAATTTTACAATTGCCTGATACTTTCAACTCTGTTTTCCCCAGAGTGCTCATCTAACGGCGGGAATGCTTAGAAACGTTCGACGGGATGTCCAGTTTCAGAAGTTACATATCATACAATAACCGTTAATTGGTCAACTACATCAGAGTAGGATCAACAGATAGACGAAAATAACTAGCTACATTAATATAATCTAAAATTGATTTTCGATCTTTATCTGCAATTAAAATGATTAACTCGTCACGAAACTTAACATGAAGTAGTACCTCTACTTCTGGACCAATGATCCCCATTTTGATCAGTTTTTTTGTCCAGTTTCTCTGATCCTTTGAGCGAATGTTGAGATGGCATTAGTTTTGTTTCTTGACATAACAGTAACTTCACTGTCTGTGCACGCTTTCTAGATTTTGATGGGGGGAAATCGTGACTCAGATGATCGGACTCCATGCTTTCGCAGCAGTAAGGGTACGCTGTCGGATAATAGCCAAAATGTGTAGAATGTGTTATTTGTATTTGCAAATAATTTTTATTGCACGAGGCTAACACAACGATCTTATCAATCATGGCCAAAAACGCTTGTTTCCTTTCGAATTCATTTTTAAAGTCTTGAATGGTTGGTTACGGATGTCTAAAAATGAAAGAACGCGAGGGCAGAATACACGTTTCCCTATAGTTGGATACATAGAGTTTAAAAAGTTTTTGACGTTAAATAAATAATTAATATTTTTCTCAATGCACGAAGGGTGGGAATGAACAAGATTAGGTATTGCATGTGTTTAGACACTTCGAAAATAGAGAAAAAATGCATTTTGCATTGTGTTTTATTAATGTTTCATTTATCATTCAGATACTTCATTGAAATTATATTGATGAATTGACGATATAGATGTAATTTTCACCTATGTCCAACATTATTTAAACAGTCTATATGTATTGTCCTTGTAAATATTTCATGAAGTTTGACACTTTCCTAGAAATTCAGTTTTCAAAATAGATTACCCAGCCTCGAAGAATGAGGAATTCAATTGCATTTCATTCGTTTAGTTCATCACTATTTTTTATTTTCTAAATTCATGAGAACAATATGTTCTCATCTGAACTAGTACAACAGAAACTGCATATTTCGAAAATAGACACATGTGACGTTTAAGAATCAAATTTGCGGACGAAATTATAGTTTAAAAAGCTACTGTCTTTGCCGCAGTAGTTTGATTCGTGTAACCATATTATGCGCCGCAAGGCCAGAAACATAATTTTCTATCTCACCTGACCTCACCCAGTATTTCTTGCCATCTTGGTCGGAGTCGAGACTTGTGCTCGGTCCATAACCGTCCAGGTCGCTCGCAGAGCCACTGCTAGGAGCCTCTGCAACAGAAAAGTTGCTCTAAGTAAGAGAGGATGACTTAAAACAGGAATATGCATTAGTTACGTTCCCGAAAAAGAAACGTAAAAGTATATTTTTGAAAAAAGATGCAATTTACTATTTTTGTCTTGATCTGTTCAAAAGAAATTCGAAAATGAATGGCATGCAGTAAGAAATTCAATGTCATGTTCTCGTTTACCTTTCCTAATTCCTCTGGGCAAATTCACTCGACTGAAAGTTATCGACATGGCGAGCGAGAGGCAGGGCGGGAGGCGGAGCGCGAGGGGTGTGGCGAGAGGAGGCGAAAGACGAGGCAAGAGGCGAGGCGAGTGGCGAGGCGAATGGTGAGGCGAGTGGCGAGGCGAAGCGCGAGGCGAGGCGAGGGGCGGAGCGAGAGGCGGGGCGAGAGGCGAGGCGCGAGGTGAGAGGCAAGGCGAGAGGCGAGGCAAGAGGCGAGGGAAGAGGCGAGGCAAGAGGCGAGGCAAGGCGAAGCGAGGCGAGAGGCGAGGCAAAAGGCTTCGGCGAGGCAAGAGGCGAGGCGAGGCAGGGCGAGGCGAGGCAGGGCGAGGCGAGGCAGGGCGAGGCGAGGCGAGGCAGGGCGAGGCGAGAGGCGAAGCGCGAGGCGAGGCGAGGCAAGGCAAGAGGCGAGAGGCGAAGCGAGGCGAGGGCGGGGCGAGGGGCGGGGCGAGAGGCGAGGCGCGAGGTGAGAGGCAAGGCGAGAGGCGAGGCAAGAGGCGAGGCAAGGCGAGGCGAGAGGCGAAGCGAGGCGCGGCAAGAGGCGAGGCGAGGCAAGAGGCAGGGCGAGGCAAGAGGCGAGGCAAGAGGCAAGGCGAGGCAAGAGACGAGGCGAGAGGCGAGGCAGGGCGAGGCGAGAGGCGAGGAGAGAGGCGAAGCGAGGCGAGGCAAGAGGCGAGAGGCGTGGCGAGAGGCGGGACGAGAGGCGAGGCGAGAGGCGAGGCGAGGCGAGGCGTGGCAAGAGGCGAGAGGCGTGGCGAGGGGCGGGACGAGAGGTGAGGCCAGAGGCGTGGCGAGATGGGAGACCAGAGGCGGGGCGCTTACCCGTGCGGTAGTGCAGCTTCTCGTAGGGGTCGGGGCCGCTGGCGCGCAGCTCGGTGGCGGGCGCGGGGGCGGTGGGCGTGGGCGTGGGCGGGGTGGCGGGCGTGGTGGCGGGCGTGGTGGCGGGCGTGGTGGCCGAGTCGTCGTCGGAGCGTACGCCCGTGGCCGCCGCCGCCGCGCGCGCGCGCTCCTTGCGCTTCTTGTGGCGTGCCAGCACCGCGTAGTCCTCGAAGGACAGCGCGTGGCCCAGCTGCGGCAGGCGGAGCTTCTTGCTGCGAGGGGCGGAGCAAAAGCACATACACAATACTACTACCCAGATTAAAACAGTGTTCCTTCAAGTTCACGATCTGGTAGGAAAGGGGGTGCTATCATTCAATCGCTAGATTCGTTACGACTGTCATTTGTGGAATTGAAGCTCCCAAGTGTACTCTCTTTGTGTATAGTGTAGTGTCATCCTCTCTTGTCAGCTTTTGTCATTAAAGGGTAACTGTTTTAATCGAATAATCGAAGTACGCTAATGCAATCGTTAAATGAAATTAGCTAACAAAGGAACAATATATAATTTTTGTTCACTTAGATCCACAGTTTGAGGACAAATGTGACGAACTTCTAGCGTACGCATGCAACGAAATGACACGTAGGCCAGATTTCCCCGATTGGTAGGCAACACATCGTACACAGATGTTTGACAGGTAATGTTATGATCGATTGAAATAAGATTTCAGAGATGGAGAAAATGTCACATGTGAAATTTCATTACATGAAATTTCCAAGCACACGTTCGTTGTTAAAATGTTCCAATAGCCTCGCCTCCCGCCCTCGCCTACATGCTCTCGAAGTTTGTAACGCTCAATCTGAGACACAGTCAATGAATTCGACTCGAATTCACACATCACTAACAAATTTGCGTTAGCACCTTGAAAATACTCTACGAACAATAAATTGCAGAAGTGCTTATTTAATTAAATTCTATTGAAGGCTTATTTTCAAAATTATATATCTCCACAAAATACAATTTTTCAGGAACGGGGAATATTCACATTCAGCTCTAAAGCTGAAGACAGGATTCAACGTTTTTATTAATACCATTTAATACACGAGAAACGCGATTTTTGGACACAATATTTGACAGCATAATGGAGAAACAAATTAAGAATAAGCTCTTTAATTCTAACATATTTTTTAAAATGTTATTGGGATAGGAGTGAGCATAGTAAAGATGTTAATTAAGATATTGTCAATATAAAATTGAACAACTCCAATAAATATAGGAAATTTTCCTCACAGAAAACATTTCTAAGGCAATTTTGAATGAACGTAAATTGTTGCTCCGAAGAACAATTGCTATTTACCAAAAATGTTACAAGACTGTATAAAAATTGCAGGCTGGTTATGTTTGAAAGTATTAGTAAGTTATGTGCTGAACCAATCACCCAATAACTGCAGGCACTAATGAAATTGTCTGTTTATCAGAGTAGAAATCTCATATGTGAAAGCGGTATGACAAATAAACAAGGTAAAAACAGTAATAAAGGGAAGTAGTTGGGGCAACTAATACTTGATTATTTCACACATAATTTGAATGTATTGGTACTTTTGCAGGGAAACTCAATACTCGCGTAGATTTATTTGCTATTTGAAATGACCAGTAGTGATTACACGGGTTCGTACTGCACCTATAACTGAAAATTGCTGTAGATTCGAGATCCAATAATTATTTGGAACTCCAAAATAGCAATTGACAAATCTAAGTCAGTCATTTGAATAATTGACTATTTTTTTATACTGGCATGAATGTGAATGTGTCAGCGTTCAGAAGAAGGATATTCGTGTTTTTTATTCTAAATTAAACAATAAACGATACAACTTAACAGATGTTAGTCATGTGATAAAATAAGTGGCATCCCCCCCCCAATTTACTAAAAGGAGGACTTTTAAAATACAAAGGAGGACGGTATAACAATTCATGTAGTGAAGGACTGTCCTCGCGAACAAAGGGCGGTTGGCAACACTCAGTGATAAAATAAACAGCACAAATGTTAAAAACACTAAAAAGAGGACATTTATAATACAAAGGAGGACGAGATGACAATTGAAGTTACTGGAGGACTTTCCTCGCAAACGATGGGCGGTTGGCAATCCTCAGTGATAAAATGAACGACAAAAATGTTAAATACACTAAAAAGAGAACATTTATAATACAAAGGAGGACTAGATGACAATTGAAGTTAATGGAGGACTTTCCTCGCAAACGATGGGCGGCTGGCAACCCTCAGTGATAAAATAAACGACAAAAATGTTAAATCCACTAAACAGAGAACATTTATAATACAAAAGAGGACGAGATGACAATTGAAGTTAATGGAGGACTTTCCTCGCAAACGATGGGCGGCTGGCAACCCTCAGTGATAAAATAAACGACAAAAATGTTAAAAAGACACTAAGAAGAGGACATTTAAAATACAAAGGACGATAGGACAATTGACATCAATAGAGGACTGTCCTTCCAAATGAAGGGCGTTTGGCAATCCTCCTCACCTGAAGACCTCGGCGGCGTGCGCGGCGTGGGCGGCGGCGGCGGCGGCGACGTGGGCGCGCTGCGGCGGGCTGTCGTCCTCGTCGTCGTCGTCGTCGGTGGAGGCGCTGGCGTCGCGCGGGTGCGCGGGCTGGGGCGGGCGGGGGCGGAGCGCGGGCTCCGTGGCGGTGGTGGAGGAGGAGAGCGTGTCCGTGCTGAGGCTGAGCGCGGACTCGAGGCGCGTGGACAGCCCCGACAGCAGGTCGTTGCTGCCGGCCAGCACGGAGCGCAGTCGCGACTTGAGCAGGCCGCGCGTCCGCCCCACCAGCGAGCGCAACTGGTGGCCCTCGGCGGCGCCCGCCCCGGGCCCCGCCCCCGGCCCCGCCCCCGGGACCGGCCCCGCCCCCGGGCCCGTCCCTGGCCCCTGGGCCTGCCCCGCAGCCGAGTTCAGCAGGTCCACCATCGCCGAGCCCTGCAACACGCGAACAAACACATCAACACACTCGAGTCATCTAGAGCCCAACAACTCAACTGAGGGGACAAGAGTTCTATGACACTCGTTTAAAAAAACACTTTTCACCTATTCAGACTATCAGCAAAATATTCAAAATTTCCCTTCAATGTAATTTCTCTTCAATGTACTTGACGCAGGGAAACCCATAGACCACAGTTCCACTAAGCCTATTTTTTAACTTTTAATACAGTTAAAACATTGCGTGACAGATACTACGGGGAGAAGTGTGTTCTGTGCACATTACGTCAAATTCTAGGATCCCTATATACGTTGAATTCTGAATTCAAATGGAAATGAACATATTTGGCAAGAATTGATGAGAAAATATTTGTTCCCCTGTAATAAAAACTATTTTAAAAAGAAAACCAGTTACTTGGGGCTATTACCCCTTATAGTGCCTTACATGAAGAAATCAATTTACTCCTGCAAGAACTCGGTGACCGATAATTTGAATAACTATATTTCTCACTAAACTATAGAAAACTTGCACACAGCGAAGTTACATTTATGCCGCGAAGAAAAACAAGGGGCTATCTCAGCAATCGCTCAAAGGATCAGGGAAAGTGGACGAAAAAACTTATCGAGATGGAGTTCATTGACTCAGGAGCTGAGGTACAATACTTGTTACAGGCATATTTAGTCTTTTAGAATTATACATTCCAATACAAAGAACATCATTGTTAAATTCAGTATTACTCTCATTTTTACTTTCTCGCTACTGCTTACGCAGTATAGAGAAAGTATTGTAATGCTGTGGGAAGAAACGGGAAATTTTCGACAGAAAAACTCTCGAAAGATCCGGTAACGAAAAAGTGGAAAAATCTTGATCCTGAATATAGTAAATTACTTCCTCTAAGACTCTCTGTAGTCACAATCCATGTTTTGTGGGTCCTAGACACCGACAAATCCATTGACGGCAAAACGCCTGTCTGACCCGCCGTCCGCGATCAACGCTCGCGCTTGAACCCGTCATCCGATTTTCTCCAAAATTGATATTACTCTATAGATCTGTTTGATGTCGCAGCCTCTTGAATTTTAAACCGATATATTCGTTTTGGGGAGTACTTTACACGAAGAACCTGGGAAATTTTCAAAAAGTAGCACACAATTTTTGGATTAAATTTGGTTGTCGGATAGCGTAAAGGATGCTTAAGAGAACGGTGTAGATCTCGTCAATTATTCTGCGTCATCCTGCAACTAAAGTATTGATGGTATAGATTTTTTTCCTTAATAAAATCTGTTCTTTACTGAGAACTTTTCGTGTAATTTTGCGTGAAATATAGAAATTTTAAAGTTTTTTAAACAATTTTTTCTAGTCACTACATTTTTTTAAATTAAATTTTGCCTTCGGATAGCGCAAAGGACGATCAAGGGACACTAGAACTGAAATTTTGACAAAAAAACAGAAAGAAATTCGATTTTTTATTTTTTGTATAATAACATTGTATGAAGTATTAGGAATAAAATAAATTTACTTCCGATCAGTTTTCGCCATTAATAAAGGGACGGGAGCCATTTAAATACCCCCGTGTGCTTGCGTTTAAAGATTCCAAACGCCAGTTTTAATCTTTCGGACCTCAAACTAGTAAGACAAATCTATTTTATGCAGTTTTGTCTCGTAGAAGTGTATTGTTGCACTCTCTGTGAGCTGTTGGGTGTACTACAATTGTAACAATTAGAGTATTCACTAAAGTACATTAATTTTGGAATATATCTTTTCATTACATTGCATCTTTTCTATAAATCTACGAAAAATAAAGTGAAAAAAAATGTACATTGAATTTTTTTATTAATAAGTATTTTAAAAATAATATTGAAAAATTATTAGTACGTGTGACTCGTATGACTGAGTGTAAGACACTTGGATACGCGTTTTGTTTGTAATAGTACACGGTTGCGTAATTGGCTGGTAAAAACTTTCTGTGATATTTGTTGTTTTGTCCAAAAGTGTAATGAAAAATGGATGTAGTAAGTTACAAATCTAAAGGTAGAATGAAGAAAAAGAAAGTTATGGTAAGAGAAAAGGCTCTGCAAAAGTGAAATATAGAATATTTCTACAATCTGAATAAAATAAAAACTCATTTTACTCATAACTACATTTTCTTATATTTGAAAACTCCCATACCTACCTAAATATTGTTCAATTTTTCCAAATTTTGGCTCAAATATTGTGTACATAGTAATAAATAAATGTGTGCATTGTTTTGTGTATACCATTAAAAATGTTCAAAATATACACATCTAAATATAAAAAAACATACTAAAATGTGAGAGAAAAATAAAATATTGAAAATAATTCTAAACGCTTTTTAAAAGTTAATATTTTAAAATCCATGCACATATTTACTTAATATTATTTAGTAAGTTCAAAAAAAAAGTTTTTTTGAAAATTGCAAAAAATCAAAATTTTTTCGACGTCTTCCTACAACTATAATTATGAAGATAAATTTGTTTTTGTTAATGAAATGTGTTCATCAAAAAAAATCTTCAAATAAAGTTATGTTCAAATTTTCGAAAATATGAGTATTTTTTGCGTAGTTTTCCTTCAAACGTAGCAGTTTTTAAATTTTAAACAATTATTTCCTTAGAAGCTGTTCCAATTTTTTCTTTAATTATTTTTTACTAATGTATCAAAGAACGGTAAAGAAAATGGTGCTAGTCTCACTTTTGACGCTGTCTCTGTATTTTCGAATATTGGGAAAACATTCGAAATGGTAAATTTGCATTTCCCGCGCTTCGTTTGAGGCGCTGTTATTACTCATCCGCTCGTTGATTAGCTACCAGATAACTTGCAGACACCTGTTATGTATGTAAAAAAGGAAATGATAAATAACGTATTATAGTAATCGTAAAGTTTAAGTGTTTAAAGTTTTTTTTATTCGATAGGATTAGCACTAAGCATTGCAAAATTTTGTAGTATTTGCGACAAATTTACATGTTTATTTGAATGCACACAATGTGCATTCAAATAAAACTGTAATGATGTAATAAATAATGTAATAAGTTGGACAAGCTAGAAGTGAGTAATATGTAACTGTCGTATCTACAAATTTGTTTATAATAGTATTCATTTACTATTTTAACTTTATTTTAACTTTTTCAAAAACAAACGCACGAATTTGGAACAGTTTTTGAAGGCGAGTTGGCAGCAAAATATAAGTGTTCAAATTAAAATTCTGCAGTAGTTTAAAAATATACTCATCGTCACTAAAATAAAGTAGTTTTGTTTTATTACCGCTTCTTTATTTACATTTACCAAGACATATACACGCATGTTGTAGGGAAATATGACTAAGAACTGCATTCTACCATAAAAATGTAGTGCACTACAAAATTCACTGAATTCTTTTGTGTAAGAACACATGTGGCAGACGATTGCTAGACATTGCGTTTAGATACTACATTCACAAATATTTGTATTTAAAAACACTTCGAGCGTAAAGAAATTCGCTGTATTAGCTTCTCTAACTACAAACGCAGGCTCACACGTTTTCTCGATTTCCAGTGATTTCAATAGATCGAGTATAATTCTCACAACGAAATCATGAACAAATGACAGATTTGCGTTCATTCGGTTAACTTTATGATTGTATTAAAATTTTGTATTTATACTATAAAATCGATTAATAATAAAAGGGATAAAAATCTGGAGCCCACTACCTTTTATTTAAAACATTTCATTAAAATTACGAAATTTGGTTTAGTGAAAAGATCAAACTTTCTAAACTAAAACCAAGAATGGTTTAATATTATAATTTTTGCAATTTTCTAAATGTCGGAGTTTTAGTGAAAATCGGAATTATACCATACCATACATAAAGCTTCTAATATAACAAGAGTTATACGTGACATTTATCTATCGATCTCCGGGAAATACAAATCGATTTCTGGTACAAAATTGCATATATCTCCTTTCCACCTGTACCAATCTCAACTAGCAAAACGGCTTTAATTGACCCTAATAATAACGCGTGTGCAAAGTTACAGTTCAAAAAGCCTTAAACACAGATTTTACGACCGATATTCCAAGTCAGGGTGAGGCGATTTCAATACTTTTCCTCCCTATACCATGTAAAAAGATATAAGATTTCTTTTACCCAAAATGCTCAATTGCGATAATTTCCCAAAAGAAACAGTACGGAGTTAGCACTCAATTCACACTTGTTTATCATGTAAAGCCTTCAATGTAATTCGCTGTTCTCGAACAAAGTGGAAAAGGTATGATTCCACGTGTTCAAAGTTATCAAAGTAGGTTTACAAATGAATCGGCGATTTGTCTGCATGAGATATCGAAATTGCCGCCATTGTTAACGCTCTTGAGTAAGATAGTCTTCCTCGATGATATTCCGCTTCCTTTGAAGAACCGAACTGTGGTTGTGAGCTGATAATAAAACTTGAAAGTCAAGGCTGCTTTCCTTGTCGCCAGAAAGCGTCTTATGCAATACGAAGGCGAGTGCTGACGCGCTACAGCCGAGCTTTTCTATTGGAGAAAACATTTTTCTGAATGTAGGTCTTCTGAGTGTATGTTTCAATCTTTCACATTGCTCTAGTTGCGTTGTTTGCCAGTTTTGACAATCAATCGTCACTATGAAGTTGGGTGCAGACATGTTACTCGGGATTGAAAAGTACATCTTGCCACTAACATCACGAGACAATCGCGTCTTCAATGAAAAATAAAACGTAGAGGATTTTCGGAATGAATTGAGATGTAAATTAATGAATTCCTTGTCTCTACTACAGGAATTTTCGTCTCACTTTCGAGTATTCGTAGATCGGTTGAATCTATTTTATGAATGGATCATATGGTACGAGTGTGAGATAAGCCCATATGGTATGCAGCCGTGACAAGAACAAATAGGAATCACCTACGGTCCTTGACCCTTTCTTTAGCGTATTCCTTGTCATTCACCATTCGGAGGAAACAACATAAACGAGCTATCAGAGCAGCCAGTTTCTAAAATTCTCATCCAGGCAGGCGCCGATCTCAACGCAACTACTTATCTGCTATAGAACGTCAGTCCCCAACTGCCTAAGGGTTCCTTTTCACAAATCTTTGATTGTAGATTTCAAGCTAAATGCCGTAACGTACCCGTAATTCATTAATTAACGTAATTTTATTTTTGGGAATGAGTGGTTTGATGAGCGGCTATTATATTTGCAATTCACGAGATCTTCGGGTATTGAATTTAAATTGAAGCTCTTTATTTTCTCATTCCACGTTGCCAGTATTGTAGAAAGTTGATCAGAAGAATTTTGAGATAATTTTCAAATGAGCCTTGGCTGGGCGGCATCAATCTTCTATTGGCCATCGCTTCAGGTCCCAGAGCCGGTGCCCTGGTGCCCTAGAAAGGAGCGCCTTATCTACCCCATTAGCCAGGAGGCGTTGACAACAGAACAGACCCACTTTCTCCATTGCCCACGTACCGTCTCCTTCCTTGCAAAGCTCGACCTCTCTGAATATCGGTGTGATAGCTGCCTTAAACCATCAGAAGTAAGAGTCTGGTGTTGGGGTGCAGGAATTCTGAGGACCTGTGTGGAGCAGAACAAATCTTAATTGACATCGCCTTCTCTGTTACTGAAGCAGAACCTTCACAAGTCACAAATAGTGGCGTCTCGTCACTCTCGACCTAGGACGTGGGCAGTGAAGGAAATTGTAAACCCCCACATTACTCTTTTCGCTGGCATCGTTAAAGTTGAATTATATAAACAAAATCCTGATTTATTTTAAATTATAATATTGGAAGAATGAAGGAAAGATAGTCGCAAAATAACAGCAATGAGGATGTTGTATTTTCTATTGCAATGATTGGAATAATACATTTTAACGTATTTAAAAAGTCATGCTCGACGCTTTTCCCATTCTTCGATTCTCGTTTTAAAAAATAAATTCTGAAATATTATCACGTTACAAAATGATCGCTCATTATCAATTACTTGTTTCTTTTCTTCATATGAAAGGGAAGAAAAGCAATAATTTAAAACTACTGTTCCACTTTTTCACTGTCATTTCCAAAAATAACACTGGTGTTATCGTATCGTTGAAGGCTGCTACGCGCAACGGTAAATATCACAGTCATGGACGATCGCTGTCCAGCAGGCAGTTGAATCAAATTCCAACGCCTTCGCACGCTTTGTCCTTGAGTGGGGGGATGTCGCGCGCATGCGCTGCCGCCTCCTAATCCATTCTGAAGACGTTGGAGGCATTCGCCAACGGCCTGAGCTGCGCTAGCGCACTGTCTGCGTTGCATGGACGCGCTGGTGCCGATGGCCCGATCTGTGACGCCGATCGCATGGAACACCGAATAAATGAAAAAAACATAAGTAAATTTAAAGGGAAAAAAATTTCCTTGGGCGTTGATACACGACTTGCACACCCAATGAAAACGCCACTGCAATTCGATCCTACGAGCTCTTTGGCGCGAGACCGCGGGAATGAGTGGCAGCAGAACACCGCTGCAGTCGTTCAGTCAATCTATGACCAGCAGAAGGAGTGCGTTGCTAAGTACGCATCAAACGGTAAAGGTGAATCATAGGACGTAGATGAAACTGTCGCCCATCGATAGTGATAATTTGAACATGGAAAGTTGCCCACGTTCGTAAATGACGACGTGAATTTGGACGCGTACATCAGAAACGGTGAAACTTTTCTATCCAAAAAAGGGACGTAAAATATATGTTGATGCCAGGATGTGAGTGTTATTATTGAACTATAATAAAAGAACCGAGCGAAGTGGTTCAGTGCGTAGCGCGCTGACTTCGCAGTCGGGAGGTCCGGTTTCGATTCCGGGCCGGCCATCCTGACCGTTGTTTTCGTGGTTTCCCTCGGTCGTAAGGCGAATGCTGGAATGGTCCAAAAACCCCAGGATCACCACTCACCTCACCTTACCTCATATATCGTCACTGTCTGCGTACTTTTCCCCTCATCATTGCCCTATCACTTCATTCTAAATATAATAATAATAATAATAATAATAATAATAATAATAATAATAATAATAATAATAATATAACCATCGTGGAAAGCAATGGGAAACTACCCTGATTATATGTTCTCAAGAAAACCCATCATGATGATAATAGTGTGGAGCTATCTAGATGGGTCACCAAACTTCCATCTTTGGAAGAATAGGACCAAAGAAGAAGATAATAAAATAGTCGTTGTTGAAATGTAAATAAGTGTGAACAGGGTACAAGGCTTATGAAATGTAAATTACAATATGTTGCAAAGTGAAGGAGGACATTGTGTACATTTTCTAGAGATGCAGAATTCTGGTGTTTCTGCAATTAAAAGTGATTAAGATCATTAAGTCTGTAATTGATCTCCCAAAATTACCCGTCTAGGAACACCTCAACTAACCATTATCGAATCATTAACAAACCGTGAATCAATTGAGAACCATAAAAACCGAATCAAGATTTTTTTTTCATATAAGTAGGTAAAAGAAAACTCACATCAAAAGCTACAGGGAAAAATGAAATCCCTACAGTATTAAAGTTGAAGATTCTCAAACAGCATTTTACTGCGCATCTTCAGATCGCCCAGGGGACACAGACAGTCACTTAGACTCTCCATCCCAACCCCACTCTCACGCACCCCCTCGACTACATAGTATCGTGTCGACGACCCAATAAAGGTTAAGGTAATTCCTCTGCGGTAAGGGTCAATCGATAACGGAGAGAAGGGGCTACAAAATTAGTCGGATGGCGTGTTTGGTCCGTATTTGCAGAACGGTAAAGCATAATATATTCCTTCTAATAGGCTGTACGAAAAAATCCGATTAACATCTATTAGTAGACAACGAGAATAAAAAACCTCCGATGTACACCTTTTAAAAGGCTACAATAAAACAAGGGAAGAACCGCCGTGGCGGCTAGTAACATAACTCATATCTGCATTATTATGTTCAGTAAATAAAAGTTGGACATCGAATTTAACAATGCGTTATTCCATATTTTATTACAATCGCTTGCTGCAATTTTTCCGACCGGCGAGTCGCCTTTTCCCTGCTCTCCCATGTGTTGAGGCTGAGCACGGTTCAATCAGGGCCACCCTCGGTCAGATTTGATTTGATTTTTTCGTGTTTCCGGGCACGTAAACTGTGTTGGTCATTAGTCCCGTTAGTGTAGTGCATGTTTTTCTCTCGGGAGATGCGCGGTGATCTTTCCCCGCTGGATGGTGAGATCCGACGCCGACCTACCGTCGGCTAGTGGGGTTTCCCCCTAACCAGGACTCTCCCACCAGCGGGGCACCACCCCAGCCGGGACAAGCTCTAAGCTCCCGACCGGTCTCCCGGAATATGTGTTAGTGTAGTGCATGTTAGTGTGTGTGTGTGTGTGTGTGTGTGTGTGTGTAAGGGGATAGGACAAGGAAGAGGAAGGACAGATCGCGGTCCGTGGCCCGTTTGGTAGGGTACTGCTCCGGTATTCGCCTGGTGTTGATCGGAGAAATCACGGAAAACTACCGATCAGAGCAGCCGGCTGCTAGAATTCTCCTCCAGACAGAAAATGAATTCGACCTAGCTGAAAAACCAGTGTCTAAAATCCTGCCGCCGTCGGGAGTGGGAACCTAGGACCTCCCGGTCAGAGGCGCTGCAGTGACATCAGTTGATGCACTGAGCTACCGCTCCCGGTCCCTCGGTCAGTGTAGCGCTGTCTTGCTGCGGCGCCGGGGCTACGCGTGGCGGAGAGTCTCCCACGTCACATGGCGCCACGCGCAACCAGCCGTGGCGATCTCGCGTCACCAGCTTCCTCTCGTACGGCTCCCCAACGCGCCTGGGCTGCACGGTTTCTCGTGCAACGTGTGCTGGCTAAGGCCTCATTCATAATGCATACTTAAACGTAAACGTAACGTAGCCGCAAAACCTACAAATGAGTTAATAAGCGAGACCATTCACAATGCCTTGACGTAACCGTAGACGTAAGTCCGTAAACTTGCGATTCTCGATATGGCGAATAACTACGAAAATATACGCTACCAAAGGACATACTTTCTCGCATTACTTCTAAATGTTCCGCAATAATATACTAGTACATAAACGAGCAAAAGTGTTTTCAACCAGCAATTTTTTTCCGCTCCGAGACCCGAACTCAGATCTTCAGAGTTAACTTGTCGGCACTCATACCATTACGCCACACAAGCGCCTTATAGATCGAACTCGAGAAGATGCAAGAAAAGGTAAATACCTAATTCATGTAAAAACCCCTCAACAATGAAAATATCCGTTAGAAGCTCCCAAAGCCTCCAGTCCGTTCAGACCGATCAGGGAATATCAATTTGGAAGAAAATCGGCTGAACGCTGATTTTCGTTTAGGTGCTACGGTTGTCCACGGACTCACAGCTATTAGACGAATTGATTGATAGTGATTCCGGGCGCGTCAACTATGAAGGTCCCGTAAGGTCATTAGTTCCGTAAGCGTAGTACATGTATTTTGCTCAGGAGGTGTCGGTGATCCTTCCCCGCTGGATAGCTAAATCCGGCGCCGACCTACCGCCGGCTAACGGGGTTTTCTCCAACCAGGTTTTTCTCCAACCGGGGTTTTCTCCACCAGAGGGGCATTGCCCCAGCTGGGACAAGATCTAAGCTCTCGACCGGTCTCTCGGCATGTGTGATAGTGTGGTGTACATAAGTGTAAGTATGTGTGTAAGTAACGGGTAGAATAGGGCAAGAATGGGATGAAAAGATGGTGCAGTCCGTGGCCCGTTTGGTAGGGTACTGTTTCGGAATTCGCCTGGTGTGGATCAGAAATACCGGAAAACTACCGATTAAAGCAGTCGGCCATTAGAATTTTCCTTCACACAGCGACAGAACTCGACCTAGTTATCTGTCTAGTGTCGAAAGTACTGCCACCGTTAGGACTCGAACCTAAGGCCCCTCCGGTCAGGGGCACTCCAATGACATCAGTTGATGTCCTGAGCCTCCTCTGCAGGTCAGACGGTAAAGATATGTAAGTCGGACCAATGGGTAGTGAATATATTGTATTTAAATTTCATGTTGACAGATTGATTAGTTTACTTAAATCGGTTCATAAAGATGCACAGAAAGGCAGCAATTGATTTGTCGTGACATACGTTCTAGAAATCGAAAAAGAGAGTTAAAAACGTTACAAAATTGCATATTGGAAAAGCACATAGACATGTCCGGTTTATTCATCTGCATTGTTTGTATTTGTGAATAGAAGTGTTTCAAATGCTTTTCAATAAAGTTTCTCGAATTATCAATAGTTTTATGCAACAACACATTCATCCAATTAAAGTCTCTGCGTGGGATTCGAACCCGATTCATTTTCCTCCGAAGCACTCGTTGAATCCGTTCACGCAAGATGCATTACGTACACGCACGTAAATTATTAGTGTACATCTCGGCCATGAGCTGTACACTTCTGTGTTAGTCAAGATATGATTATTTCAGTTCTAGCATTAGGGAACCGAGAAATCGAGAAAATATGAAAAAAATGGCCTTTGGGCGAGAAAAGAAGGCAGGCGGGAAGAGAAGAAAGATTAACCGAAGAGCTAGTCCAAACTAAAGAGATTAAAAAAGTAACTAGTGCGAAAAAGTCTGTCCATTCTATAGCACCACTAGTTTCTTTATTTACCATTCGTTGTTACGAACGAGAAGAAACTAATGATTCCGGCATTCCGGTATTGATCCGAGAAACCATGGAAAGCTATCTATTTGATTTACCGGCCTCTTGAATTCTTCTTTATTCAGTGGTTGTATTGGGCCCTTCTATTAAGCTAATGTCGAAAACCCGCCACCATTGGACCGGGAGAGGTGGCTTAGGGCATCAACTGATGTCACTGCAGGGAGGTCCTAGGTTCGAATCCCGACGGTGGCAAGATTTTCGACACTAGCTTGACAGCTAGGTCGAAGTTTGTCGCTGTCTGGAGGTGAATTCTATGATGATCTAATCGGTAGTTTCCGTGGTTTTGCCGATCAACACTATTCGAATGGCGGAGCACTATCCTAACAAGCGGGCCACGGACCGCCCACGATCTTTCTTTCCTCTTCCTTGTCCTATCCTCTCCCCTTACACACACTTACACTAACATGCACTACTCTACCACACATGCCGAGAGATCGGTCGGGAGCTTAGAACTTGTCGCGGCTGGGACGGTGCCCCGCTGGTGGGAGATTCCTGATTGAAGAAACCCCGCCAACTGACGGGCAGGTCGGCGCCAGATCTCGCCATCCAGCGGGGGAAGATCACCGCCACCTCCCAAGGAAAGAACATGCATTACACGTACGGAACTAATGATCTTTGTTGTTGACGCGCCCTGAATTTCCAACCAATCAGTCAAACCTCCACGATTGGTCTCGCATCTTAGAACCTCCCGGGTAACGGTGATGCAGAGGCACCATCGTTGCCGTTGAGCTAGTGTAGTTGGTGTCAACAACAACTTATTCACCACCAGACAATTAACGAGTTTTTTACTGCCTAACTTCTTAAATTTGGTAGATTGTGACGAGTTCGTGCATTGTTGAATGACTTGTGAAAAAAGACTCCTCTCTGAACTCTCCAATTACATAAAAGAATTTCTGTCGTCCGTTCCGCATTGTTTATGAAAGGGAGTGGCTGATTGTGTTGTGAAAGTGAACTCGTCTGTAGTGATCTAATTGCCTTGAAGTGCAGTAAGCGCTTTCTATTTTTGGAAAATAAGTGGTATCAGCTTTCCTCTGCAAGTTCAGTAAAGAAAATCAAAAGAAAGGATCGACCCAAATTCAGTAGAAATGGAAAAAAAAAGAAAGAGTTTGGATGCTGATTTTACTTAATGGGGTAGAAAAAATGGTATCTCACTTTTTTTAATGTGTTGAATATTCGACGAACACACTAATGTGTTTCTGGCAGGGCAATGGTTTGTCGACACAGCGAGCCAGACCTCGCAATTTGCTGGTACCGGCGACGTACAGAACGTCCCAAAACAAGAGTGAGCTTACTCCGTTGTGGAATTTAGGTGAATGAGCTCAAATTCAATTCGGTCTTATGCAAGCAGAGAACATTTAATTAGAAATTAATTAAATGGTGTGACAGACATGATGATTAGATGGTGAAACAGAAAAATTAATTAGATGGTGTAACAAAGAAAATTTACTTCACGAAAACATTGCAGAAGGAGACCACAACAGCGCGGAGTAGGAAAATAATTAGGGAAGAAGAAAAATAATTAGGATAATTCACAGCATGTGATAATGGAGTCAAAAAACAAATAAATGAATCTCTTCACAGTATTATAAGGGAAGGATCAAAAGGAAAAATTGGTTGAATGTTTCGCTACTCCTTTTGATGCCGCGCATTCGCCTCTGTGAATAGGAAGCGCGGCCTTCGACCCTCGAAGGCTCATTTGCCGCAGCGCTGCGAATCGCGCGAATGGCGGAACGCTTCACTCCACGACCTTCCACCGCGCGCTAGACCGGGAGCGGTGGCTCAGGGCAACAGCTGATGTCACTGCAGCGCCTCTGACCGGGAGGTCCTAGGTTCGAGTCCCGACGGCGGCAGGATTTTCGACATTATCTTTTCAGCTGGGTCGAATTCAGTCGCTGGGTGGAGGAGAATTCTGGAGGCCGGCTGCTCTGATCGGTAGTTTTCGGTTGTTTCTCCGATCAACACCAGGCGAATGCCGGAGCAGTACCCTAACAAACGGGCCACGGACCGCGCGCGATCTTTTCTTCCTATTCCTTGTCTTGTCCTCCTCCCTTACACACACACTTACACTAACATGCACTTCTCTACCACATACCGGGAGACCAGTCGGAAGCTCAGAGTTTGTCGCGGCCGGGGCGGTGGGAGATACCTGATTGGGGGGAAATTCTGCTTGTCGACGATAGGTAGGAGCCGGATCTCGCCAACCAGTGGGGGAAGATCATCGCCATCTCCCGATGTAAAACACGCACTACACTTACGGGACTAATGACCGCAGTTGTTGACGCGCCCGACGCGCCAGCGGCTTTCCAAAGAATTTGGTTCGCACGATAGTATGTATGATATAAGTCGTTAATGAAATAGCAAAATAGGATCAATTTACTGATAATTTTACTGTAATTGACTTTCATTTGAAAGTACAGAAGTTCTTTTTCGACAGGCTGTGCGACTGAATGTCATTTACTGAACGTTTATAGAGATGGTAGATTTTAGCAATTGCTAAAACATGCGAAATGTTGAACGCTGAAAAAATTAATAATTGTATGTTTCACGGCCGGTGAAGTATATTTCTGAAGGTTTTCAATCTGCGATACAATGAATAATCGATCGCAAAATGCAAAATCACGTTCAAAGTGATAAATGGTCGTGAATCTGCCAATTGCTAATCTGCATTTTATGGTTTCCTTCGTTTTCGCTCTCTAATTAGGGATGCAAATTCAACTACAACACATCAGTGTTTGAAAACATTTTTTATGGTGGGCGCGTTCCGTAATTTATAATTAAGATTTATCTCACTAGACAAATAAATAGTAATTCACGAAACGTGTGGATAAAGAAGGGTATAATTTCATGAGTGGTAGGTTCAAGAAAACGAGAAAACGAGCGACGATAGGAGAGAGTTTTCTTATATACGGCGAGTGCAATTATACCCCTGTATCCACATGTTACGTTCGATATTTTTTCCTTTCCGTTTAAGAATAATTTAAATTTTGAGAAATTAAAGCTCATCTTTACATATCAAGATATGGGCTTGACGACGGTATATTGCTTCTGAAAAATATCTATTTTATTGGGCGTTGCATTGCGTTTGCAAGAAATATTTGCGTATTGAAGGTACTGAACATATTGCTGATAAAAACATTGGAAGAAACTTACTAAGTCTTGAAAACATTACTTTCCATGAAAAGTAAAGGCAGGTATGAGATATAATACAACATATATAAATTGGGAAATAAAAAAAATGTAAGCACTTCTGACACAGTTTTTCTGTAGGTCCTTTTTTTAGAACGGGTGTAGAACGAACAACTGACGTTTACATTTTCTACATCTGTAATCCGGAGACCAAGTAGTTTACATGTAAAACATTTAATTTATTCACCTTAAACATTTTATCTTGTTTTAATAGTCAGTTAGCTTAACGTTTACTTCGCCAATTTAGTTTTATTCATTCACTGTTTATATGTAGTTGTTATAGGTACGTAATCTGTGATGTACCTTTTTACTTTCTCGTCTTACGAATACTTCGTAAGAAGAGAAAGTTATGTAATCGTCAGAAAACGGCGAATTTTCGTCAGAAAAAAATCTTATTGTTCATAATTCATGGCTGACTGGAAATACCTTGCCTACGTTTGTGTTAGAGTTTCTTAATTAAACGATTTGTCTCCTTTTCTGAATTCCGATTGGTAGGTGTGGAGTTTTAATTATAATTGAAAGCGTTCTATTAACATAGAGATAATCAATGATTTTTCAATGAATTAATGAACATATATAGTTCACTAAATGAAAAAAATAAGAACTATTAAAAAAACTGATCCTGAAAGCCTGAGCGCTCTCAAGGAGTCTCAGCTTCCTCAGTTCGCTGTACAGAGGAGGTGAAGGGGAGAAGGGGAAGGCCCTACGCCCACGGCGCACGCGTTACTTCTTACCCTTCGTTCGCTTTTATATTTGTTGAAGTTCACAAGTGACGAATTATTAAATTAGTTTCGCTTATTTCCTGATTTTAATCGGAAAATCTCTAAAACATCAGCATATTTTTTATATCAAAGAGTTCTTCCTTAATAACAATTTTTTCAACAAATATTAGAAAATGATTAATCTTAATTTTTATGATGCTATAAAATGCTAGAATCGTATTTTCAAAACGCGTTTTTTGAAATTGAGGCGCTCACGATAGTAACAGCAGATCTCAACCGACCTCGCATTTTCATTTAGAAGTATGACGGTAAACTCCTGTCATATACCAATTTTTTTTTCTTCCGGGGGCTTTTTCCAGCTTCAGGGGATGCTGATTTCGACTCTCCGCGCCGGATAAACACTATGCCCCTCGCATATTAACCATTACACTAGACACACACTTGCGGGCTTCTCTGTCTGTGGCCAGCGGACTCACAAGACCTTCCGCGACAACACACATGTATGAAATAAGTGACAAACAACCGTGCCCACGACGGGGCTCCAATTGGCGACCCTTCAGGCCGAGGCGCTGATTCGGCACATGCTCTAACCACTTCGGCCATCCAGGTCTCCTGCCATATACCTATCATAAGCTGAAATATCTAATGAATTGGAATAAAGCAAAACCCTCGAATGCCACCTTAAAAAATTTGCCCGGAGGGAAAATGAACGTGAACGAAAACAGAAGAAAGTCATTTTCCCCAAAACGAACTTTGGCTGAGATCTCCCGTTATTAATCCCAGCGCCTGCATTTAAAGAGCTGAATTCTACCATCACCAGTCATTTACGTCCACGAACTAACCACGACGCGGCAATGTGGTTGTCTCCGTGTCGCGGCGCGCACGCGGGCGAGGCGGGCACGGGCGCGGGTGCGGGTGCGGTCGGGCGCCGCGTGTCGCGTGTCGCAGTGGCGGCGCGGCGCCCCCTGCCCCCGCGCGCATGCGCTGCGCCCCGCTGCCAAAAAATGCGCCGCCGTGGGCGGAGCGGGAGGCGCGGCGCTGCGGCAGCGCGGCAATCGATGGCCGGCCCCCGCTGCACCACGCGCTTCGCCGACCTACAACGGGGGACCACCAGCATTGCTTCCCCTCACCCGCATCCACACCCGCCCTGCGCTGTGCTTCGCAACCCGAAATCGGTTGGGGCCCGAGTGAGTGGAATTGATGCGTCGTCATGAAGGGGGTGTCTAGCGTGAGGAAGCAGGGGTCGGAATGCGCTGGCGTGAGCGCACGTGCGTGGGGGAGTGCGTGCGAGGGAGCGAGCGAGCGCAATGCGGAGGTGGCGGCCACTTACGGCGTCGTGCGGGCGCTGCGCGAAAGCCCCCTGCCTCTGCTCACTGGTGCGCCTGGCTGCGTCGGTGTGTGGTGGTGCTGCGGTGGCGTGGGCCTCTCATCTGATCAATACACTTGCACCGGGCGCCGGCCCTCGGCTGCGTCCCGCCGCCTCTCGCTCACCTCGCGTCGCGCCTCGCCTCGCGGTGTCTGCGCCCAGCCAGCCGCCCGCCCGCCCGGGCCTCCGTCCACTCTCCGTCCGTCCGTGCGTCCGTCCTCGCGGCCGCCGCGCCACCGACTCGCACCGCGCGCCGCCGCTCCGCGCTCCGCCGGCCGCCCATCCGCCCCCGCCCCGCCCCCTCCACCGCCACGCCCCCCGCCCCGGCGCGACGTCACCGTTGCCACGACGACGCCAATGCGGCACGGCGCTCGGCGCTCGGCGCTCGGGCGGGCGGGCACGCTGCGCGAAAACGACTCGACCCCCTGTCAACTGCACCTCAAAACGGCGCGCTGGAGTTAATTTTCTTTAATTAGCTGCGGAATGCCAAAGTTTTACTTTCTTGTCCTCTGCCACTCCCACTTTTGACCAGCTTATTTACACACGATTTGCTTTCTCTGCAATTAATTACAATGAATGACAAACGATGAAACTTGTCTGATTGTCGTCCTGAGTACTTGTGTGATCAATCAGTTAATGCATGATGAGATGAAGAGCCTTATGTGCTGCCGGTATAACATTCTTGAAAACAAACTTGTTGTCTAGGCAATGAACACACCTATTTTGTTAGTTGAACCAGGTAATCGTTCATAAAGTATGGCTCTTCTAGGCAACAAAACTCTTTCATTCGCAGTTCGAATGCTTCTCAGCTGAAGACGGGAATGGGGACGAATAAGGAAGGAAGGATGGCGTATTGCATTTCCCGTCCTGAGCCTGCATCCTCCTGGAATTGACTTTAAAAATATATTATTATTATTCTACAACGCAATGGAGTAATGAAAGCGCTGTACAGATTGATTACGTGATACGAAAATTATATTACAGGAAGCTATAAATTTAAACGCCTTATATTTCCTGAGGTATTAGTGTTCTTAATAGTTCTGAAAGTTAATCACAAATCGAATGAGACATTTTGGAGCCTTACAGGTGCAGGGGTTAAATTGAAAATTTGTCGCATTATCGTAATTTTTATTATATACATAGTTCAACTAGTTGTTACACACGTATAACTGAGTATACCTTTATGGGCTTATGAAATGTTATATTTATATTTTTATAAATGAAAATCATGTGTATAAAAGTTTCCTGAAGTCGTTCATTTATAACCCAAAAATTGAAAGAAATGACATGATACGTCAGGTACCTTCCCTCAGAAAAAATGTCGTTCAAAATTCTATCTTCCACACCGCGCCGACAAACTTGGACACCCCTCGGCCTGGGGGAGGGCAGGGGGAGGGACGCGTTGACCAATCGCTAGCAGGTAGAACCACAGCTGTCTGTGATTGGTGCAACATCCCAAGGGGCAGAAAGAACGCTGTCTCAGGGGGAGGGGGCTAGTTCGTTTACGTACGAGACGGAAATATCGTCATATTTCCCTGCTGAAGGAGGTAGTTTGCCTGCGCGTACACCACGACGAAAAAAATATTTCTAAGCGGGGTTTTCCGTCCAGAATGATTGTCTATAGACCAGTAAATATTTATCATTTTAGCAACAATTATTCTAACTTTTAGTAATCGATTTGTAACTCCTGACAAAATGCTATTTTGAGATATTCATTTCAGGCACAATTTGCGGAGCCTTTCCGGCCGTTCTAACGCATATTTCGAATTTGTTTATAAAATTATAAATTGTTGCAAAATTGTTAATTCGCTGTTTTTGGTTCTGGGACATCGGGAGACTCTCCCCACTTTAGATTTGCAAAATTTGGAAATTGTTTATAAATTTGCAATTGTTGCAAATTTTTTATTGTCTAATCTGAATGGCGTTTAAATGTGATGCAAAATTCCGGAATCCGTTCGGTGCTATTATATCTCGTTCTCGAGATATATGTAATTGTTTATAAGAAATTAACATCTTAGTAGACCCCATTTGTTTGCGCTTAATTCATTCGCGCTAGCAGAATAGCGTGGGATGGGCCTACTGAAAAAACAGTTCTCCAATGCCGCGCTTTTGCCTGCCACATACGCTTAAAATGCACTTGCTTGTAAACAAATTCTGTGGCCAATTTAATTATGATAAATTCGTATTTTTACGGCGAGTATGAGCATAACTTTTATTTGGTTTTTATATTCTCTTTTAAGTCCTGCAATTTGCAAGTCGATATATTTATCAAATAGGAAAGAAATTGATTATAAAAAATATTTTTCAAGGTGCATTACGCCCAAACAATTGTTTCTGTTTTTCTATCAAAGGGGTGTTGAGCAACCGAATAACTGTATTATTAATTTTTTTAAGTCCCCTGTTAACACCGAGAGTCAGAAACTATTTGTTCCTCTTGTTTAACCATTACCATTAAAAATAGGGAAACATATTGCTTAGCTGTTTGCTATAAACTGCACTGGATTGGATGAAGGTAGTGTTAAGGTTTTCAAATACAGAAATATTCAATTTTGTGTTTTGAAAGATCACATGAGTAGAATCACACATCACAATATTTACACAAGTATAGAAATTTCTAAATAAACGTATATAAACTTTAAGTTAATACTTTCAATTCAATTTATCATTCTTTTCTAAAACTGCACATTTTGCATGATGATTTCATTGTATAATATTCAAATCAGAGCTTTATGTGCTAAATCTACGCATTGTTAATACATATTTTTAAACAACATTAATATATTTAATATACATTTAAAAGGTTTTTAGATTGGCGAACGTTTCAATGAAATTTCATGAATTCCTAAATGCTTGAAAATAAATACTTGTAAAATTAAATACTTGTAGAGTGTGAAAATATAACAAACTCACGTATTTGGTAAAACGAGTTGATATTACTAAAAGAAAGCAAAACAAATGTTATAACAATTCAAAGAGATTTAGCGTTTGTTTACAGTTTAGTAAATATCAATGCACTAGCATTTCCCAGCGAAAATACATAGAACGAACTTGGTGGTCAAGTGATATGACCTTCCCAACACAGACTACATTTCAGTATCGTCAGAGTTCGAAGGTGGTTTGTTGCCGCCATTCTACGAATCTATCAAAACCTTGAATTTTGCACGACCATCTGTACAGCGAGAACGTAGCGGTTTATTAAACGGAAACGGGCCACTCGAGGTATCTAATGTGCACACTTTGAAAACGTTTAACCATTATAAATTATCCCTAAGAAAAATATCAAATTAACAGTGTTAAAGGTCACCAGCTTAACATTGCCTTTACTATTTGAATGTTTTCAACATCTCCAAAACCAAGAGAAAACCCATGTTTTTACATGTTATTATAAAACCAATTCAATAAATATAAGCATTTATTCACGTTATTATTTTTAAAACACTCAAATATCTACTATGTTATTTGATTCATGTCTTCATCGAAGATCTGAGATTCAAAAACTGATAAGCAGAGAAAATTAAAGTCATTTTGAGTGATTGATGAAGTTGAGTGATCAAACGAAAAACAATGTTTCTTGCTTCATAGAATGCTATCGTGTTTAACAGGCATGTAATTACATGTGATACCTATATTTAAACATCCAAACTAGTGAAAATTTTCAAAATTAAAATCATCAATAAAACGTTGATTCATCAGCAAGGATTATATTATTAAATACTTCTTTGAGATTCATGTGCTCCTGTGTGAATAACGTAGTAAACGTGATTCGTATGATCCAGTTGCTCAGAATAATGCAAAACCTGCTAGACACATACACTAAACATAATAGTTGTCAAATAGTTATTTACGACATGAGTATCATAAGATATTTTATTACAATACGAAATTGGAGAATTATCAAACAAGACTCCTTAGCCGAAATTGTTAACCAATTGAATATTGTAATATAATGTTACCATTTGAATATCATAGAAAGTAAGACGCAATTTGTCAAAATTCATGTGAACTATAATTTTCTTTAAATTTTACTCCTTATCCTGCGAAAGATGTGTGACAGTACTTATGTTAACAATTATACTGCCATGGGTTTAATTAATTAGTTTTCAGTACGGAAATTATTGTTTTTGGTTTTAAAGAAGCATGGATATACAGAGTATCGGGGAACGAAACGTCGAAAGTTTGAAAATAGCTGTTTAAACAATTTTAATCATACTTTGTCTAATAAACTACATAGATATTTTGAATGGCTGAGCTGCAATAAACACGCAAATGTTGGTTTGAAAATATGAATTCTACGCAAAACTTTGCATTCTAGAATCATGTAAACAGACCAGAAACATGTAACATGTTTATTATTAACAATATAAATTAATATATTAGTTCAGAAAAAAATAACCGAGAAATAAAAAAGCAGTCGAACTGTGAAAATTGGGTGCTTTTTTATTTCTAGGTTAATTTTTCTTTCTGATCAAATGTATTCATTTATTTTGTTAATCATAAACAATTTAGATATTAATGAAGTGTTTATATGCTTCTACAACGCAAATAGTTGCCTAGAAAACATATATCCAAACCAATTTTTGAATGTTTATTGCGGCTTAGCAATTTGGAATATCCGAGTAGTTTATTAGACAAAATAAGCTTAAAATTGTCTTAACAGCTGTTTTTCGAAGATTCGATATTTCTTCCCCGAATATCCTGTAAAAAAACGCTTGATTTCTGTTGGTACGCGACGGAACGGCGTTCCGGTTCTTTGGAAATAATTATGAAATTATATTATATATAAGTAGCTATTGCTATTATATTAATAATTAATTTGAGGCGCGTTTCGGGGCCTAAGAATTTAAAAATAAAGGATATATGTATCATAATAACTCTTATGATGACACTGTTCTCAGTTACGTCAAGTTTTAATTTAGAGAATCAAAGTGAATGGTCTAAGTTTACTCACCTAAATAAAGTTTATCTTACTATACATACTATTTAGAAAGTGTTTTATGTTCAAAACAAGTGTTGCCTCAATAGCATATATTTTCACGTATTATTCGTAATTGCTATGCAATATTCAATACGGACTATGTGAACCTGCAAAAAAGAAACAACAAAAAAGACCTACTGCAGCAGAAAATATTTTCTACTCGTCGGGATTCGAACTCGGGTCTTTAAAGTTAACTCACCTGACACGGTTCCCCCTCACCACCAGGTACACGACAAGACTACCTCCTTTCCGATGGGAAAAGAAAGTGAAGCATTTGCAGTTTTTTTAAAAAAACAGGGTGTTCAATTTATCTTAATACAAGATCTATTTTTAAAAAGAGATTTCATTAAACAAAATCTCTAGCGTTCATTTTTTCGGCAATGTTATAAAGATCAGTCGGGGCTAATATTATACAGTAAAAAATTGGGGTTAATGTATTACACTTTAAGAGTTGTTATTTATTTATGTCCAAAATTAACAAGAAAATGACAAATGATAGGAAATATATTCTATTATAATGACCATAGCAAACACTTAGAATGTAACAATATTTGGGAGGGAGAAAATCAAAACTAAAATGCCTAATTTTTCCAGTCAAAAACTTTACCACCGTGATATAAATCTTTTGATGTTACTTCGTTATTTTTTATGACACGATATTTTTGAAAATTGGTTATCATTAAGAAAGAATTAATATTCTTTTCTGCGTTAAAATAATGCAATAATATTAATCGTGTCATGATATATACAGCCGCAAATTTGTGGGGCTAATATGATACAACTTAAGAGGCTAATGTAATACAATACGGGTGTCGGGGCTATTTTGATACACTAAAAATTAACACGCAGACAACTGGAAGGGATTTTTTTATGTTTAATATTACATCAAAGGCCCTCAAATTCCGATTTGATGTTGATAAACTATCCAAGTGTTTATCTGAGAAAGAAAGACCAGGCGACAATTCATATAGATTTCCTCGTTCTCCTCCCTACCCAGTACATGGTGATTCACTTATGATTATCAATTGGCGGAAGCTTCTGCTGTTTCAGCGCAGTTACTGATTTTTCACTGGAATCACAAGGAACCAGGCCTACAATAGGAGCTAACACCATCCCTTCAACTCCAGATATCAACTGTTCTCATCCAGTACTTTTGAGATAATGCTGTTGGAAAAAAATTTTAAAAAACAGTAGCCCTCCAAAGAATAAGGAAGCGGTTAGACCTAATAGCAGCAATCATTACTAGTGAAGAGTGGATCATTACTAGGAAAGAGTGGAGTGTTTAATTTACATTAATTTAATATCTATTTTTAAAAAGAGATTTCATGAAACAAAAATCTCTAGCGTTAATATTTGTTTTCGACAATGTTAATAGGTATTTGTTCGCAATTTTCGAAAATTCAGATCGTTCGCCCAAAATTGAACGTACGCCACTTTTAAACATCTTGTGCTTCGAGGAATAGATTTACAGAAAATTTGGAGCTCTTTTTGAGAAAATTATGTAAATATGATGGGGTTTGGTGTAAAGTACCTTCAAAATTAAAAGATTCGTTTCAAATTCGAAGATTCGTAATATTAACCAGATCGTTCAAGGAATATCCATTTTGGTGAAAATCGTGTTTACTTTAGGCTCTAGAATTACTCACACGAAGACGGATTCACAAAGAGGTTTTTTGGAAAATCACTTTTCCGGGTTCAAAAAACAAGCGTTTTGACAGCCTTGTGTATAGAAAATAAAAGAACAATACCAACAATCCAATTTTTTCGAACTAGCTACTTACAAAACGTGTTTTCTGTGAAAATTTCGACACTTCCTCCTACAGCATTACGTAACTCTCTTTACACGTGGAGGTAAAAATATTCCAGCGTTACTGGGATTTGAACTTGGATCCCTGTAGTCCGTAGGTCTGGCTCGACCGCACTGTGCTATCACAGATATTTCTCAACACGCTGTCCAAGCACACTTATTACGAAAAGAATAGTTACGTGATATTCATTGCACTTAGATTTTTTATTAGAGGAATGTTCTACATGTGTCAAAGGTATCAAATTCGCAATAAGAACCCAAACGATTACAACCTACGCAACTACATAGCTCATTTTACTTAGAAATATTTTCAACCAGAAGCCGTGGTCTTTAGAACCCTCTGTGGAAGTCGTTGCCGGTCTTATCTTTCGGCGACTATGTCCAAGGTTGAATTACGTCACAGATGAAAGTTGCGATAACGCTATAGCTCAACACGGGCGCTTGCAGACGTTCTGAAGCCAGAATCGCAATAGGGGCATATTTATACGTGATTCTTAAAGACATTAACACACTAAAATAAGTAGTGGCGCCTCAAAACACATGCTTTATGTGATATTTATAATGGATACGAATGATTATAACTATACAAATAACCGCAAAATTGTTTCTACCCGCAAAAATTATTCGCCGTGGATGAGGTTCGATCTTACGTGCCTAAGCTTCTCCAACAGTGCGCTTACCTGCTAAACCACAGAAACTCTTATAACTTTTGTCTCTCACAAAGATGATTTTAAACTGTCATGTATCACAGATTTGACTAAAAAAGAACGTGAGGCGTTTAGATGCTTGTGTTAACTACAGACGGACAGACAGACGCCAACATGAGATCTACACTATTCTCTTAAACGTTCTTGAGATTATGGAAAAAAATAATCAAAACCGATGACGCCGCTTTTGAGAAAATTTTGAAAATATCTCTGGGGCTTTATGTAAAGTACCCCCCAAAATTAAAATATCGGTTTCGAATTAATGGGACCGTGATATCAACAAGATCGATTGGGTATTATCAATTTTGGACAAAATCGGTTGAACAATTTAACCCCTAGCGTTGTTCGCAGACGAAAGACTGATAGACAAACGTTTTGCCGTCATTCAATTTTTCGGTAACAACGATCCACAAAACATGAATTCTGGCTACACAACGCGTTAAAGGATTTCCCCCTTAATTTAGCAAATAAATTTATTCACTTTTTCGTTACCAGGATGGGACGGTTTTTAAGCCGAAAATTCGCCGTATTCTGGTGCACGATTACAATACGTTTTCTTCTTACGACAGTAAGTGCGAGAAAGTAAAAATCAATAAAAACATTTAATCCTTTTTCCACCCCCATTTCCGTCTTCCTAAAGGCCTAATAAAATAGCCTGTCCAACATAAAATGTATTAACCCCTATGTTATTTTTCCTAGTTTACCAATCCCTGTCTCAGTACAGGGGAGTGGAGGCAAAACTAGGAGAAGAAAAATCCCACACCACTAACACCTGGGTGTAGAGTCCCAACTGGGACTGGGAGTCGCCAACAATGAACTTCTCGGAAACACATCTCAAATATCCATAGTTGAATATTATAACAAGAAAATATCAAATTTTTGTAATAAATGTTCCTTCAAAATTCCGGTATTTTCTGTTTTTCTTTCATGTTATATTTAAATACTATTATTAAGAGAGAAAACCTCATTGAGATAATTTCAATTAAATCAATGCAACTCGAAGAGCAAACGCTCGTGCGATTTGAAGAATAACCGCGTTTTTTGTGTACTCAGAATTTGTCTTGTATATGAGTTAGGGCAAGGGGATACCAAAATTTAAGAAAACGTTCACAGAATACATTTCTCCCTACAGTACATTACACACAATTTTTAACTGTTTTTGACATTAAATGAAAAATACAGCGTCGTAATAGCGCCTTGTCCGTCCCGACAATCATCAGAATTCAAAAGGAATTCAGAATGACAGCTCGTCAAACGAAGCGGGGGAAATTCAAATTTGCTATTTCAAAAATTGTAAAATTATCTAAAGTACTTATAGTTTTAAACAATTGTATGTGATCTTTATTAAAGGACTGATTATTTGAAAGGAATATTTGAAGATCTGTTTTTGATGAACACATTTCATTAAGGAAAAACTATCTTCAATACTTAAGTTGTAGGAAAACGGCGAAAAAAAATGTTTTCTTGCATTTTTGGAAAAATTCATTATATGAACGAAAATCATCTCCGCCATCGTCTTATAGCGTCCATTACGCTATCCGGCAATAAAATTTAACCAGAAAAGTTCATGCCATTTTTAAATTTTTGAAAATGTTTCAGGGGCTTTTAGTAGAGTACCATCCAAAAATAAAATATTGATTTGAAATTCAGGAGGGCTTGACATCAGCCATATCGCTTGCGGAATATCAACTTTGGAGAAAATTTCCTGAACAGTTAGACGCTAGCATTGTTCACAGAAGAAAATACGTTTTACAATTAATCGTTTGTTTTTTGTATTTACTACCCACCAAACCTGGCTTCTGGCTACACCACATGCTAGAGAGATTTTATTCTATATTTATCAACTGAATTTATCCACTTTTTTTGACACCAGGGCCCGGAAATTACAGTTTTTTGTGTCGAAAATTAGCCGATTTCCTCCGTATAATTACACAACTTTTTACTTTCTCGTATACGCACATACATACGGAGTAATATACGTAGTATAGAGAAAGTTATGTAATGCTCCGCGAAAAAAACGGCGAATTTTCGGCAGAAAAAATGTATTGCCGGGCCCTGAAAACAAAGGAGTGGATAAATCCAGTTACTAAATTAAGAGAAAAATCTCTAACACGTGATGTAACCATAATTCCTGTTTTGTGGGTCTTTGATGCCAAAACACCAATTGAAAGCAAAACGTCAGTCTGTCTGCGTCTGTCCGTCTCTCCGTCCATCTGTGAACACTACTAGCGCCTAAACAGATCGTACGATCTTTTCCAAATTGAAGAATCCCTTGTCGATGTGATTCTAGTTGAAACTTTGAGATTTTAAAAATCATTCTTTAAAATTTGAGGGTACATTACATGAAGCCGTCGGTCATTTTCAAAAGTTTCTCAAAAACGACCCCAATTTTTTTTCTTTAAATTTCTTCTAAGAATAGAGTAAACTAACTCTGAATTTTCGAAAATTGGAAAAGTTTGAATTTTTTCGGCGTTTTCCTACAACTCTAAAATTGAACACAGATTTTTCTTTCAAATGAAATTTGTTGTCCATAAATAATTCTTTAATTTCATAAATAAGGTCATATAATTTTTTTTTGAAAATTACAGACAGACAGACGAACAGACACAAGAACAGACACATCAACAGACACACGAACGTACAGGCTTTTCGTCGTCGTTCGATTTTTCTGTATCAACGACCCACAAAACATTGGTTTCGGGCAACACGAGTTAAAGGATTTTTTTCTACATTTCACAACATTAGTTAACCCTTTTTACGTTACCAGGACCCGGCATTAACAGTTTCCCCATTGATTCTAACAACAATATTCGAATGTTGTTGAAATAATGCCTTTATTATGATTTTCCTATAGATTTGTTAAGAATACCAAGTAAAGAACAGAAGATTCCTTTCTTATTGTATTTCATTTCATATTGTTAATAAATCTCTTTTTAATATTTACTGATTATTTCATCTTTGGAATTGATTGAAAATTTTCGTTGAATTGAAACAATGAAAAACAATTTTTTCTTACTTTCTGCTAATTATGTAGTAAGAAGAAAAAGTATTGTAATCATGCGCCGGGGGACGGGGATTTTTCGACAAAAACCTCTAAATT
>BLKR01004319.1:0-112802 GCA_011170035.1 Teleogryllus occipitalis
ATTGGGTCTATCAGAGCTGTAAATAACTGATCAAACTATTTATTTGTAAACATTTAATTATTACAAAACATGTAAATATCGGAAGCTCGTGTGTGTGATTATTTTTGCGTTCCCACGTCGTCGCAATACGCTAGTATGCGAACGCTCACGACGGAACTACAAAAAAGGAACTTGAATCTTAACAATTTTCGAAAATCAGATGTTTTCATAAAAGCCGAATCCACATCACATTATTAAACAACATTTACTCTTTTTGAGCAAAAAAGTAAAAAGGAAGCAAGTAGAAAGTAAAAAATTCGAACAGGCAGGAAACATTCTTTTTCGTCGTCGCGATTTCTAGCAAAATTAGGCGAAACAATTAATTTTTGAGAAGTCAGACATATGAAGATGAAAATTTTAAGAACTAATTTAAATAAATGAAAATATCTTCAATAGGGTAGGTGTAGGAAAATGTCAAAAAAGTTAATTTTTTTAATCTTCGATATTTCTGTTTGTTTTTTGTTGAAAATTGAACCTGTAATTTTGTAAGCACAATTTCACCTTTTTCAACAAAACTTTGAAATGGAAAATTTAGTGTTAGTTTTTAGAAATTTCTAAAATGGATCGTTTATTGCAGAAACCCGGTAACACGAAAAATCAATCAATCAATCAAAACCATGTTGAAACGTAGCCTGAGCGAGCGCTCGTAATGCGAAGGATGGCTTTTCAAATTGGCATGCGCGTTCGATTCGAAGAGCTGTGTGGCGTGGTAGGGCCTCCGAAAGCACGGAACGTTCGACCCCTGCAGCCTGGGGCCCGCGGGGTCAGAAGGCCGACAGGTGGACACAGGGCAACACAAACAAATAACACAAACAAGTGCCAACACCAACTAGACGCGCAATTTGTGCAGACAAGCTGAGATGCCCAAACACTCACTGGACAAAGCCTGGGGAACCGGAAAGCGGTTGATAGGTACATCTACTACCCAACGCAAATGACCCACGTGCAGAGGAAACTCGGTATATCGAAGTCAACGGGTCATTGGAAATAACGAACAGATGGATTGTTGGAGGTTCCAAATATCTAGTGAATTAAGAAAATCGTGTAATTAGCAACTACATTTAAGTAATCGAACTCCATGCGGACAAAATATACATTTTTCATTCCAAAAGAAAAGGTCTTAGCATTTACAGTATATGATGCTTCAAAAACAGCGGGACGAAAAACGCCATCAACACGGTGGTAATTTTCAATAACTAGGTACTGTATTTACTATAATGGTTCTATTACTTAAAAGACTCTCCAAGTGTTGGAATTGTTTATAATACTTGATACAGCATTATAAAGTTAATTATACTTAGTATGGCATTCTTGGTATAGGATTATAGCATTAGGTAGTATGTATGACCCTAAGACCACTAAGTTGCTTTGCTTTCCGTAATCTATTTTATGCTATCAGTTTTCTGAAGACAGAGAGAGAGAGAGAGAGAGAGAGAGAGAGAGAGAGAGAGGACAGAGATGAAAGCACAGATGCACAGAGAGAGACAGAGAGACTCACAGAGGGACAGAAACGAGAGACGGATACACAAGAGACAGAGTGACAGAGAGAGAAAGAGACAGACAGAGTGAGACTGACAGAGAAAGAGTGAGACACAGTGACAGAGACTGACAGAGACAGACTGACAGAGACTGACTGACAGAGACAGAGACTGACAGAGACTGACAGAGACTGACAGAGACTGATAGAGACTGACAGAGACTGACAGAGACAGACTGACAGAGACTGACAGAGACTGACAGAGACTGACAGAGACTGACAGAGACTGACAGAGACTGACAGAGACTGACAGAGACAGACTGACACAGAGACTGACAGAGGCAGACTGACACAGAGACTGACAGAGGCAGACTGACACAGAGACTGACAGAGACAGACTGACATAGAGACTGACAGAGACTGATAGACTGACACAGAGAGGCAGAGAGAGAGAGAGAGAGAGAGAGAGAGAGAGAGAGAGAGAGAGAGAGAACTAGGAATGGTGGAAGGAAAAGTGTGGGGCCGACGGAGGAAGAAAGAGTCAATAGAGAGGAAAGTAGAGAGGGAGGAAAAGGGAAGGTGGAAGTCAAAAGGAGAAATACCGGCGTATGTGGTCAGGTCTTCAATTAATTTCAGTGCAATCCCTTTAACTGGGCGGTCCTAGGCTTCGAATCTCGAGGGTGGCAGGAATTTCGAAATGGTCTACATAGCTCGATCGAATTCAGCCGCTGTCCGGAGGAGAATTCTAACGCCCGGGTGCAATGATCGGCATATTTTCGTTAATTTTACGATCAACACTTGGCGACTGCCGGAGAAGTACCCTAACAAACGACCCACCGATCGCGCGCTATCTTTCCTTCCTCTTGTTCTATCTTCACACCTTACACACACTTACATGAACTACACAACCACACATACCGAGAGATCAGACGGGAAGCTTAGAGCTTGTCGCGGCTGGTGCGGCGCCCCGCTGGTGGGAGTTTCCTGGTTGGAGAAAACCCAACTAGCCGACGGTAGGGTAGGTCGGCGCCAGAACTCGTCATCCATCCGGCGAAGATCACCGCCACCTCCTTCGATCAAAACATACACTATACTTACGGCCTGAGTAGTTGACCCAGAAATCTCTATTCAATCAAAAAAAGACATGGGAGAAAAGAGAAAATATTATCAAGGACAAGCAAAAAGCGGGGAGAGAGAGTGAGAGAAAGAGAGGAAGTGATGAAGATAGACGAAAGATGTAGCGAGAGAGTGAGAGGAGGGAAAGATTACCCCCACCGCCTGCGAGCGGAAGTAAGGAAAGGAAGGATGACGCTTAGTAGAGGTGGCGGTGCGGTGGCGATGCGATAGCGGATTGAGGCGTGGGTTTGGGAGATGGCGGATCGGCAAGCGGGGCGGGAAGCGGCGCGGGAAGCGGGGTGGTGAAGCGGGGCGGGAAGCGGGGCGGACCGGCACCGGGGACCTTTCAATAGCCCTGCCGACGGCAGATTTCCGGGGGCGCGCGCCATTACTCATTCGCGGCGCTGCCGCCGCCGCCGCCGCCGCCGCCGTGGACAAAACGTGCCGCCGAGCTGTGAATACGTAAACACCACTCGGGAGTCGCGCAGCTTCTCGCCCCCCCTGCCGCTGTCGCCTCCCCGCCCTTCCGGCCCGTGGCCCGGGCCGCACCCACGACCTCTCATATCTTGTTGTCTCGATGCTCTCGCACGGTCTTCGCGGGCTCTGTATCCGTGAGGAGTCACAGTCACCGACCCTCAAAGAACATAATATACAGACCACTCTTGATAACAAAGTAAAGGTGCTAAAACCACACATATTTTCTCAATATATGGAATAGCTTTGCAATATTACCCTACTACACGACACTGTAAATGGCTTTCCACCCAGGAAAATTTCATACTCCGCGCCGAGAATCGGACTTACGGCCTTCGACCCTAAAGACGATGCACACCACGTCTACATCATTGTTATGGGGTCGCAGGTAGCTGGCGCCCGAGTTAGTAGCGTAGCCCCACCTCAGAAGAACATACATAACAACGACTCTTCTCACTGCCGTTGAGAGAGAGAGAGAGAGAGAGAGAGGGGCTGTTCGTTACCTGAGACCCCGGTCGTCGTACGACAACTCGTTTCAGATACAATCGAAATGATCCTCTTAACATCCTCTCATACACCTGTTGGTTCAGACAGACCCAACTCTGTCTACAACATCCACTCTATTCGCCTGTTGGTTCAGTTAGACCCCAACTGGTCCAGCCGACATCCTCTAAACCGCTCTTGCCAATTTCCTGAACGTCGCGTACCGGCGCGCGCGGCGTGACCATGTGCACTGCAGAGGCACTCTCCGGAGAAAACCTGACATTGGGCTGCATCGCTCCCGAGTCACGATGTACATATCCACATATACTTATCCACCACCGATCTGAGCAACCGGCCGTTAGAATGCTCCTCCAAAGAGCGATTGAATTCAACATAGCTATGGAGTTAGTGTCGAAAATCTTGCCACCGTCGAGACTCGACGCCTATAACCTCCCGGTTAGAAGTACTATGTCGTACAAGCACTACATCACTTAATACTAGAGCTGACACTCCCGGTCCCTCTACGTTTAATATTATATTTGTAATATTAATTTTTCGCAATTAAATGGAAAAAATAATGAGTTCCTCGAAAACTAGTACCACTTCTGGACGAGCACCACTTTCTTACCGCCCTTTTGGCAACAGGAGCACGAGACGACATGAGCAGAAACTGTTTAAAAACTAGCTTCAGCAGAAACGTTTATTTTCATTTAAGGCAAAATTGCGCGGAAACGAAAATTTGGAAAAATTAACATGACTGCATTTCTATTTCTGTCTTTAAAGAGCAGATATAATCCAGGAAAACCTCTATCTTCAATATCGTTATTGTAGGAAGACGTTGAAAAAGTGTGCAAAATTCGAAAAATCAAGTATTTCCATTAAAATGTGACCCGCGCCATTCTTTTCAGCGATTAGTCTACCAGAGATGTAATAAAACAAATCGGTCCCTTTTTTATAAAATTTTAAAAATGTTGATTCTTCACACGGAAAGTACAGAAATATCCCTTTCAAATTCGCAGAGCTTGGAGGTCGTTGAGTTCGATCGGAGAATATCAATGCTTGGGAACATCTAAACGCTTTATGCGATAGCGATGAGATAAGACAGACACAGAGACAGACACAGAGACAGACACAGAGACAGACACAGAGACAGACACAGAGACAGACACAGAGACAGACACAGAGACAGACACAGAGACAGACACAGAGACAGACACAGAGACAGACACAGAGACAGCCACAGAGACAGACACAGAGACAGACACAGAGACAGACACAGAGACAGACACAGAGACAGACACAGAGACAGACACAGAGACAGACACAGAGACAGACACAGAGACAGACACAGAGACAGACACAGAGACAGACACACAGACAGACACACAGACAGACACAGAGACAGACACAGAGAAAGACACAGAGACAGACACAGAGACAGACACAGAGACAGACACAGAGACAGACACAGAGACACACACAGAGACAGACACAGAGACAGACACAGAGACAGACACAGAGACAGACACAGAGACAGACACAGAGACAGACACAGAGGCAGACACAGAGACAGACACAGAGACAGACACAGAGACAGACACAGAGACAGACACACAGACAGACCCAGAGACAGACACAGAGACAGACACAGAGACAGACACAGAGACACACCCAGAGACATACACAGAGACAGACTCAGAGACAGACACAGAGACAGACACAGAGACAGACACAGAGACAGACACAGAGACAGACACAGAGACAGACACAGAGACAGACACAGAGACAGACACAGAGACAGACACAGAGACAGACACAGAGACAGACACAGAGACAGACACAGAGACAGACACAGAGGCAGACACAGAGACAGACACAGAGACAGACACAGAGACAGACACAGAGACAGACACAGAGACAGACACAGAGACAGACACAGAGACAGACACAGAGACAGACACAAAGACAGACACAGAGACAGACACAGAGACAGACACAGAGACAGACACAAAGACAGACACAGAGACAGACACAGGCACAGGCAATCACCCCAGAAATCTGTGCTCAGCACTTTTGGATACCCCACCTACGCTGACAGCGCCACCAGTGTTGAAACTACTAAGAGTTAGCGCAAACTAACAGTCACAGAGAATAGCTCTAGTGACTCGCGCGGGAGCTGTAGTCCAAAATGACTGAAACAAGAGAGGGTCGCTTGACGATTCACAATCAGCGACATCACGCTGGTGCTACAACAGCTGAGGTAGCTAACGACGCCCCTTGCCGGTGGGTGATTCAAACGTAACGGAAACAAGCAATATCGGGGAATGGGCCCAACGGAAACGTTAAAGCACTCGAAGATACTATATTCCAGTTTTCGAACTACGTAAAGCCGCACCACAATATTCGTCGTTATGTGAGTCAAATCCACACAGTGTTTGCAAATATTCGTGATGGAGAGCAGATGTTGGAGCACTCAAACCAGCCTCAAGCACAAAAAGGGGGAGGTACTGACCGTGCTCTTGCGGAGAACGGAGGAATGAGGCAACGGGCTCCAACGAAACATCATTCGGAAACTGAAGGAGCGTCGGAGCATATACACCATCCTCAACCACAAGATGGGAGGGAAGATTACGAATAGTACTCTTGAGGAGAAGGGAGGAAAAAAAACATTCAGAATCTCAATAGTTATCTTATAGACCCGAAGAAATTACAGAAGGCGTCGAAGGGAATGGAAGTGCTAATTCCCTGGAGAGTGGCGTTGCAACGCACACCTCCGACTGGATAACGGTAGGTAAGAAAGTGAAGAGGAAACCACGGAAGAAGCCTCCTTGTTCGAATGTGCTTGTCTTAAAGTCGAAGAACGAGATGTACGCAGAAATGCTCTACGAGGGGCAAAGCAATTCCGACCTCAATGACATTGGCTCTAATGTTACACACATGAGGAAGACTCGAAAGGCGACTTGCTGCTGGAGCTCAGCAACTCCAGCAATGGAAAAACAGACGAATTTCAGGCTTCTATGGAGAAGGTGCTCAATGGAAAAGCCGTAATAAAAGCCCTCTCTAGCCAGATCTTCACTGAGGTGAAAGACCTTGTCTGAGAAATTTCAGAAAGCGAGGGGATTAATGCCAACCGATGTGAAGTCTCTTCGATGGGCGTACGGAAGTAGAAGGACGGCTGTAATCAATATTACCACGGCAGCAGCCAACATGATCTTGGCGGCAGGCGAGATGATTGGATGAGTGAACTGCCGCGTCCGCGTGAGGGTACGAGACATCCAGTGCTACAAATGCGGCGACATCGGCCATCAGGTACGCCCTCATGGCGAACATTCTATACACTGTCTACCATGGGCGTACGACTGGATCCCAAAGGCATCGGACCAAATGGAGCTGCGTTGGGTAGCATAGAAGTAACAGTGCTAGATAGTAGCCTCCGGCTACTTTACCTTGGACCCCAACGTTTGGCATAATTCGTGTCAAGGCCGAGGCCATAAGAGACGCTTTCTCGCAGACTCTGAGCAAGTGGTGGTCGAAAAGTCGATCAGTCTCGCATCAATCTGAATTCCTATGTATCTTAAAGACTGCTAGGAGGCTATTTTACAACCCTCTACATTTAAGGTAATATCCTCTCACACTTTTCTGCCTGTCGCCAAAACAGCCTCTGTTTTTTGCTCGGCCATCTGTAGCCTCACCGACGTTAGTCACTGTTGCATCGCAGTCACATACTCGTTGGGACCCTACGTGACGTCTCCAGGATATTTGCCGACCACTACCATCGCAACATCGTCCGCAAATTCATGAATGTGTGTATGTGTGTGTTTGTTTGTAATGGGAGACGAGGAGACAAGAATGATGAAGGTACTACGAGTATAACAATGATCCATGATTCGATAAGAGTTCTGCTCTGGCATTCGTCAGATATTGATCGAAGAAATCATGGAAATATTGCCGACCAGTTCTGACAGGCGCTAGAATTCTCCCGACAGTGGCTGAATTCGCCATAGCTACGTGACGCCACAGTGTCGAAGATCCGCCTATGATAGATCTAAAGATCATCCTATGATACTGGATACTTAGTGTTTCCCGAATACTACATTGTTTTCCAGCAGAGCAAGAATTGAATCAATTCGACAATTTTATGAAAGTATGTCATCCCCATCCCTGTATTAAGAGAATAGTTTGACCATAACAACCCTAAAAACAAAGAATACAGTTAGAATGAGGTTCTTGATTTCACTATTAAAATGCGCACGGGATGACCGAATCCGGAATACGCAAACGGTGTAAAAGGCTTTTTGTAGGTAATCAAAAAATGACATACAAAATGGATTTCCGCTGTCGGGAAAAAAAAGGAAAATCGGTTTCCAAAAATGGGTAGATACAGAGCCATTGGGAAACAAGCGAGAGGATGCCGACGGAAGAGATGGAAAAAACAGTTCTAAAAAAGGTGGGCACGGACAATCGAAAGAAGGCTTATCCTTGACGAATTTTGTGAATTTAGTTGTAAGGTCATCAATAAGCATTTTTAGACGTCGGATTGTTTGCTTTCAAATTGAATAATATTATCACACACACCGTTATTAGGTACAACACACATTTAAAACACTATTTTTAAATGTTTTAAGAGATCTCAAGAGACATTTGGCACATGAACTGCTTCCTTTCGACCCACTGAAGCGAGTGTTCATTTCTGTATCCAGCGCGGTCAATCGCGGTGTGACAGTTGCTTAATGCAACCGATTAAGGATTCAACGCGCATTCTAGTCCCGCTGAACGCGCCCGGTCCGACATCATCTGCGCAGGTTTAGAGGCGAATGCAGGCGTGCAACGCCCCACGTGCCTCCATACGCATCATGGGGCGATGGATGTTTTTATCCAGCTCATTTACGTCGGATCGCGATATCTCTCTGAGCCAGTGCTAATGCGCCTTCATTCACGCACGAATTGCAGCGGACAGTATGCCAAGTGAAAATTCTCTTCATCGCTTATGATGAAGTGCGGTTTTAAACGATGACGTATAACACGATACATAAATTTAATTGAATATCCCGCATACGCTGTTAGGATGGTTGTTGTTTGCGTGCTATTAGTACTTTTATTCACTTTTCTGTGTAGACCAATTCGATGAGGGGCGTCTATGGAACTTTTGTGACTTGTTCGGATTTGACCAAAAATTGTTTTTTCGTGTTTTGTTAACGTGCGTTAGTGGTTTCCTTTATTTCAGGGCTCGGCTTCCAGAGGACTGTGGAAAAAGTCGTTAAGAGGAGCAATAAGAGACGCAATCAACTGGAGTAAACTATGTGTAATTTGGTCTTGCACACAACACATTTCACGCTGATATTTGCCAGAATTATAATCAAGTTTCGAGAGGGTGGACGTAAAACAGGCAATTTCATGTTACAGATACTTGGGAAGGGTTTGCAGCACAAAAACAAGTAAAATATGTGTTTGTATTTTTATTACATATTCGTGACGCGTAACCATGTGTGAACTTTGGTAAACCCTTATAACTAAATTCAAGATACTAGTTACTGTGTAAATAAGGATTAGTTTTCGGTATGAAATACCTTCTATATTTTTTGTCCTGCCGAATTGACCATCTTCTTGAAACACTCTCAATGAATCATCCGAATGCCTCTAGCCTAAGCGATTGCACTTACTGCTCTGGTATTCGCAGATGATGGTTTTACTATCGACAACATTTTGCGGTCTACAATGAAATCTTGACAAACTCTCTAACCGTAGGGTATTGGAGTAAATAGAAACCAAACTACAATAATGGTATTTATGTATACCTGGAGGTATGATAAGAATGACAAACGGTTATACCTAAATGTGCTACTAGAAACAGCTAAACAATCCGCGCACGTAGAAATAACTTTTTCAATGAACAGTAATTGGGCTACACAAACCAAGGTGGTTAAAATCAAAAGAATACGCGTATAATTCGAGATATCAAGGGCAAAGTCGACGATACAAGATGAAACTATCTCACTCGCCGTCAAAATATCATATTCGGCAATATCGCAATCTTAGTCATGCTATCTGGAACAGAATTGTGCAATACACAGTAGTACATATAATACAAAATAATTTAATTCAGTTATGACAACTTACTACAAATGAGCATTAGGGTTGTCATCATCCATCAACATAGGTTTATTACGAAAAAACAGAGCAGTTGACTCTGACTTGTATATAATACAAAATGCCTGATGTAACAAATCAACGAACTTAACCATTAAAAATATATTAAAACACGAAAAATAACTTGCGACTTTTATATCTAGTCGTTTCAGGGAATTCCTATTACTCTACAGTAAAGCAGCGGTGGGATACTCGAGAAAACAAATAGAATCATACTTCACAGGATCATTTCTGTAGTATGTATTCTCACTTCCCAGAACCCAAAAGAAAACAAATACACTACTTGCCACACCGAAACGGTGTCTTCGGCTTTAATTGGCAAGTTTAAAACTGAATTGTGCAGGAACAGGAATATCCAAGTACGTCCATTATATTATGCTCTATTATGGCATAAAATTATTATTATTATTATATTACTAGTATATTATTATTATTACAATTATATTATTATTATTGTTATTATCATTATTATAAAATCTTTAACGTAAAATATGCTCCTCTCCTCTCATAATACAATTCACAATTATCTTTCTCATATCTCTTATGTGATTTGTTACTTTAAATGAAGTATAGTACAATTAGTTTAAATTAAGAATCTAGTATTAGCTTCGTTTTCGTATTATTTTTACTCATTACTATTTTATTAGCGACGACTGACTAAAAACGTTATTTTTCCTTGGGACATGACGGGGGTAAATTAAAATCGGCTCTAAACTCTCGCCTATAGCTGGGTGAATGTGTGCACTCCATGTACGAGTATTATCTATCGCTTTCTATTATATATATTTGAGAGTTTACTTCAACATGTTATGAATATAGTTGTTTATTCATTCGGTACCTCCGCGTTTAGGATTTCCTGCACCTGTAATTTTTTAAAGTTCTTTAATGTTTTTCCTAAGGTGAGCTTGCACACCAAGGTCCTACATCTTAGTTTTCCTCGGTCGCTCAAGTAAAATACTGAACGTTTTTTGAGAGCCCAGGGGCTAGACATCGTTTATATTTTAATAAATATAAATATCTCAGAAAATTCTTATTTTTATCTAGTATTCAATTCAGTTCCCAAAGCAAATATAGAAGATAAACGGCTATCACGCATAGTAGTTTCTACATCATATGTAACTAAGTTCCAATATAAAATTGCCCACAAACATTAAAAATGAAAATATTTTTTTTCAATAACACGTTGGAATGAAATAGAGAGTTGAAAAGTTGAATCAGCAATTTCTATGGCACATTTTGGCATGCAAGGCGAGTCAAAACCTGTTGAACACGAATATCAAACAAACGGTGTCAAATCGCCTTAGTTCGAGCCCAGCTTATAAGTTAACACAAGAAGAGACAACAGTAGGTCTGTCACGTCTCGGAGCTTGGCGAAGCGCGGGAAGCACAGCTCGAACGGCGAGGCGGACGGGAGCGATGCGTTGGGAGGGTGGCGTCAATGGTGACGGTGATGGTGATGGAGAAAAGTACCGTCTATAGAAGCAGCGAGGGCCGCGGATGCGGTGATGGTGAGTCCTCGAGTCAATTTAAAGAAGTCGCCCTTGTCGGGCGGCGTGAAGAGGCGTGAGGCGGCTGGCCCAAATGAATTATCCACCGGCCGTATTATTAGCCGGCTCACCTGGGAGGTGGGCCGAGAAGATGGAGAGAAATAGTTGGCTGGAGGCCGGACTCCGGGGGCAGGAGGCCGACGGGTAGGGATTGGGAAGAAGGGGGCGTGGCAGGCGGTGGAGGCGGCGGACGTGGCGGAGGACGGTAAGCGGCTTACGGTCGCCGCTGTACGCTCTTGCCAGGATAAGCTGCAAGCCCACACGCAATCCTGTTACCGAGATACCGGGGCATTGCGCGGCGCGCTGCCATCACCGACGCCGTCGCCCGCGCCGTCGCCGCTGCTGACGCCGGCGCCTTTCGTGTCACCGTCACCGTCACCGCCCTCCGCTCTGCCCTGCCCCCCGTGGACGCAGACGCCTGTCCTCAGCGTTCCCGCCACCAGTCTCCCAGCTCCTTTCCTTCGTCGTCGCAGTCTTCGTCTTCGCCACACACTCGAATTCCGCCTTCCCTTTGGATTCCGCACTCCCCTTCCACCCAACGTCTTTTCCGCCACTGTCCCCCGCCTTCGTCTCTGTCTCCACCTTCGTCACCGTCATCGTCTCCACCTTCGTCACCGTCACCGTCACCGTCACCGTCTCCGCCTTCGTTCTGTCACTGCCTTCGCCACCGTCTCCGCCTTCGCCAACGTCTCCGCCTGGCCAACGTCTCCGCCTGGCCAACGTCTCCGCCTTCACCAACGTCTCCTCCTTCGCCTCCGTCTCCACCTTCGCCACCGCCTCCGCCTTCGCCACCGTCTCCGCCTTCGCCACCGTCTCCGCCTTCGCCACCGTCTCCGCCTTCGCCACCGTCTCCGCCGTCGCCACCGTCTCCGCCGTCGCCACCGTCTCCGCCTTCGCCTCCGTCTCCGCCTTCGCCTCCGCCTTCGCCACCGCCTCCATCTTCGCCACCGTCTCCGCCTTCGCCACCGTCTCCGCCGTCGCAGCCGTCTCCGCCTTCGCCATACTCTCCGCCTTCGCCACACTCTCCGCCTTCGCCTTCGCCACACTCTCCGCCTCCGCCTTCGCCTCCGTCTCCGCCTTTGCAAAGGACTCCACTTTCCCCTTCGCCTTATCCGTCCCTCTCCGACCAGACGTCTCCACCGCCACTGTTCCCGCCTCAGTCTCCACCTTCGCCAGCGCAAATGGCCCCCTCCTCTTCTCCGTTGCCCCCTTCCGCGCCCGCCGACCGCGCCCTTTCTGTCGCGCCGCTGCGTCTTTATCTCGCTCGCCCTTTCGCCCGTCCCGCCCCCTCCACGACCGCCCCCTCTACGCGGTTCGCTCCGTAGGCAAAAAACGAAAAGTATTTTGCTTTCCTTTCACGAAAACCCTCATCGTATTTTAGTTCTCTTCCCTGTGCCTCTTAATCTGCTTTACTTACTTATCAATATCCCGCAATCTTGAAAATTGTGTCTACTTTGTTATCCCCAGACATGCAGCCTTTGTTTGAAGTAGTCTCCTGTGTCTTTATAATGCATAAAGTCACTCCGATTCTGCGAAAAGGAAAAGAAAAGGGGAAAAGGCTATCCATTTACTCAACTCCTCAAATTTTAACGGATACTTTCACGTCATATGGAAGCAAAGTAGCGCGTATGTCCGGGTGTACACCTACTCCACCACTGATACCAACACCCTAACCATCACAACCGCCAATCCCAAAACTTTCTCGGCCACCACTACCAAAGCTACGAATGTCACCACATTCGACAAAATTGCTGATGTCTCCGACAGTCCCCCATCGCCATATTATTCTTCCCCTAACACCATCATCAATTTTGTCCCAACAATTCTCCATATTTCCGTCATCACTGTTACTGCGTAACAACGGCACAACTACTTTTTCACCGCCGCTTGCCCTTCTCGAACGTTAGTCCTTTCTTATGTCAGCAACCATATACTTTACTAAATCTACTTCGTTTACCACGCAAAAAGACATCACCAACGCAACTTTATTGCCAACGCACCTTTATCACCAACGCACCTTTACCACCAACGCTACTTTATCGCAGACGCTACATCTCCAACGGTAACTCATCACCACCTCTGCGCTCACACCAATGCTACTCCATCTTCAACAATTTTTTCGTCTCTAGTTTCTCATCACGCTCACTTTCCCATCCTCTCTTCCTAGCATATTACGGCTAGGATCTGCTACAACCAGCGGCTTCATCGGCCACCACCAGCACCACGCCGGTACTGCCACCACCACCATCACCACCGCTCACCTCTCTTCACTTCGCCGCTGCGACCGCACCTCGTCATACAGCCTCCTGTCCCGCGAGCGTAAGAGGGAGGGGGCCCTCAACCAGGTTAAATAATTAACGAAACGAATTTCTAAGAAGCAATTCATTTCCGACCCTTCTCGGCTTCCTCCGCCGCGGCGCGCCGCCTTCCTCTTAGGGAGTCTACGGGGACTCGCGGGCCAGTTAAAAACTTATGAAACATGGACGGGGCATGACGCGTGTGCGTTGTTGGCGGCGGGGGGGGGGGCGGAGAGAAAGGAGGCGCGAGAAACCTGTTAGTCTGATGAAGCTGGACTTCAGACTAAATGTCGATCCCAAAGCAGCAAACGTCAAACAAGTACTGTTCAAATTATAGTACACAAAATCACAAGTTGCGTAGGATTAGGCTTCATTCTAGAAAGGTCAGCAGAAGTTTGAAACGAAAATAAAATAAAAATTGAATATAACATACAATTTATCGGGTTTTAAAACTATTGCTCAGCTACAACAGTCATACAAACTCATTTTAGATTAATACTAATCGCCTTCAGAAGCAAAAGGGCAGCTAAAAAAATGTTTTTTCCAAAAAAAAAATACCACGCACACTAATCAAGAACAACTTGTCACTCACTGGGTGTCACACTTCTATAACATTAAATACTTTCACATAAACCTAATATTTTAACAAAAAGTCTTCACAAATATTTTAATAACATAGCATATACAATGCAACAGTTCTATCACAAACCAATAATACAAAAATTTATCAAAACGTTGCTGTTCCATAACGCAAAATCGGAATAGCAAATATTTAATAGCGGACGATTTCTTCCACGGAGCGTTGCTGTCGCATGACGCCAAATGTGTCATAAGCAGTGACGCTCTCATTATGACAATTCAGTAGGTACGCGCAGTATAATAATAAAAGGCTGAATTACATTATGAAGTATTTGCATGTTACAGTCAAATTTGAAATTGTTTTATTGTTTCTGTAAGTTTTCGACTAGCTGGGTGTCACGCGAACCCTTAAGCACCATTCAACGACCGGAGGAGACAATTACATACGTTTCTTTCAATTTCTATGCACAATGAAAATTATTACTTTGAATAAAATTGCATATCGGGAGTTACATAAACGCAGTGCTCAAATTGCTTCTTCATGAGATTTGAAAAACAGCTACCTGTCCTGCTGCGAATTAAGACTTAAAAATCAATGGTATATTTTGATACTTCAAAGAAGTAGAATTGACGAGCGTCTGACTATGAGACAAATTTCATTCATTGTATGATTGTTGATAACGAGGAAATAATTTACGAAATAAGTAATATATTTTCAAGGATCGTTGCATTTTGTCGAATACTTGTTAATCGTATTATGGTTGTGCTTAATGCTGAATTATATGAAATTAATGAGCATAATAATATTCATTACAAATGCGTCGGATTCACGTTTGAGATGTGTTTGGAATCGCAGTGATAGACTGTAAATACGCAGTGCATATCGTAAGGTGCCTTTACATGGGCAGTGATACTTATTGTACACGCAACAACAATTGACGGATGAATAGATACGCGGTGTCTATGAAAGTCGCTCATGACGCGAAAATGACGTATCACTGCATTACTTACGGTGTCTCGTAGCGTACAAAATTGCTCTTGACATGCTCTGACCAGTTAATTGGCATTGTGATGTGTCATAAGTGAGATGTGTATAAATATGTTAGATGAATATCACTAGTGATAAATTTCCTTTCTTTGTGTTTAGAAATGTACAGTGTAAGCTTATTTTATGTTTTGTATTTTTATCATGCCAAAAAAGTGTTATAAATCATGCAGATAATTTCTACTGTATTTTGGAGAGCTGGTTTGACTCAGAGGCAAAATTTTATGCCACTTGCAAAGAATGTGGTATCAACATTAGGCTGTCAAGTTGGAGATTTTGAAAAGAGCTGGGCCACAAATACATGTATTGTGAGTTAAAACTCTTGATAGAAAAATGATACAGATTATCTGCGATTTGCAATTCCTATGACTTGGAAGAAACCGAAGAATCATATTAGTGATTGCTATTTCCGTTTGATAAATATTAAAGGAATCTCTGTATCCCTGACCAGAAAAATGTGTCACATTTCCGTTCCCTGAAAAATATAGTTACCTCTATTCCCTATTAAATTAGGAGGAATTAAACATTTCGTAAAAGCAATGGATAAACTTTCTGATGGATTCTTCTTCTTGAAATCGAAATTTTCCACAGTAAGTGATGGTAAATTGAAAGAAGAGATTTTTTACGACCACAAATGCGGTCATAATGGCTGATGAACATTTGGAAGAACTGTTAAAATTAATTTGCTAAGCAGATAAATGTTTCCAGACCCACGTATTTTCAGGAAAAGTATTCCTCATCGGAAACGTCATACGAAACCCTTAACCTTACTCACTAGCGATATATTAATATTAAGCCTGTACAATAAGTTTTGGACAAAGACTTTCTGAAAATCAGGGATAGCTTCTGAGTAGCCATCAGGAAGCAACTTCTGATTTTGTATGTTGGTAGTTCCTGTTAATCTTAATCAAGCTTTTTGAACTTGCGTTAGCTAAAATTTAACATTTTTTTATAAAAACAGTAATCCTTAATCAGTAATTACTATAATCATTAAAGCTACAATAGCCTTTATTATTGGTTTAGTCATTTTAAATTGAATCATTTTCTAGAACTGAATACATACAAGTGAACTATTTCACTTGAAATCGCTACTCTTTTTATTCCATTAAAATCTTGTGCTAGCCAAGATATATAGTGTAAATAAACTGTTTCGAATTCGAAAACGAAAAAACATTCGAAGAAAGCAAAATTTCATTCAGCACAAAAATATTGCCTTCTGTCCCTCTACACACTAACCGTACAGCAATACGATACCCACTCGTCTTTACAATTGCAATTTTACCCTCGTAAGAATGCAATTGTTAAAAATTGCGCATCGCCATTCATTCATCTATTTCTGTATCCGGCAATAGTGCCCTGATATCAGGCCAAACTGCCCTGACAAGGTGTATACAGGCGAAAAATAACTTGTCAATAATTTCAACGACGAGTGCGCTGCCAACCTTACTGTGACATCATAAATGCCAGAGGTCTTTGTCCACTGTTGAGTCAAGCAGTGCTGTCAGTGGTAAAAGTTTACCAGTGTCAAGTAACAGAGACTAACCTGGGTTAGCTAAGTAAATTGCGTCGGAAAAGCGGGTCGCCCCCACTATGGTTTTCTATCTAATAAGTTCACGAAACAAACAATAGTAGGAAATACATAAATAGTGCTGGGGTCAGTGATTTGGTGATACACCATGAATACAAAACGAAGGGGGTTTGAAATGTTAATCAGTAAATTGCTAAAAGAAGATCCATCCTGAGTTATATCACCTCACGCAGTCAAACTGAAATACGCAAAATAAACGCAACGAGTTGTACGAACGCTGCACATCGTTCATTTTCAAACGTACAAAATTTCATATTTGTTTCTTATTTATAGTTTTTATTCATTTTCGTCCGTTTTAAAGCTAAAGAGATAAAAACGCCCAAGAATTTGTAGCATTATAAACATTTCGTGTTTCGCTCATCTCTCTCAATTTCAGCATCCATCGTCCTCTCAGCACTTCTCGGCATCCTTCTGTCTTACTAGTTTTCTTCGCTAAAAATAGCGAACAGAAGCAACAAATATAGTTTGAAGGGGTTTAACAAGTGCTTTGGAAAATAAGTGGAATTAAACCGAACACTGAAATTTTAATTCTTTCTGAGAATCGAAACGGAAACATTGTCTTCGCTTCTTTAAAGCAGGGAAAGTATGAATCTACGAAAATAGCTCTCCATTCCACGCACAGTATTTTAGTAACAACATTTAGCCGGTACAAATTCCTAATTTGTATGTTTGGGCAATTACTCTTCTTTAGACACAGGAGTAGAAATTACCTACCAATCATAAGATGGGACAATAATAATATAAAGATATATAAGAGATATACTAAATAATAATTCGGGTCAGTCCAGATCATTAGATTTAGTGATCGGGTTTCAAACTATTTTTAGGAAACAACTCAGTTCTGAAGGAACAGTACCTAGAAAACATGCCCGTACGTATATGTGATTACCAGGGTCGGATTTCTATGTAAATACATATTTACTAAATAAGCAAATATCGACCGACCTGGATGGTCGAGGTGTCTAAGAGCGAGTACCGACTCAGCGCTTCGGTCCGAAGGGTCGTGGGTTCGAGTCCCGCCTTGGGCATGGCTGTTTGTTCCTTGACTTTGTGTGTGTGTTGTCGCGGAGGGCCTCGCGTTCTGCTGACCCCAGATCAGAGGAGCCCGCAAGTGTTTGTCTAGTGTATGGTCGAATATGCGTCCCTTCGGGACGTAAAGGGCAACCAGCTGTCGGCTGGATAAAAGCCCTAGGAAAAGAAGCAAATATCGATTCTAATTCGTATTATATTTGTTTCACAATGTGTAGAGTTGAAAAAAGCTACTTTTATTTTGCATATTTCGGATTTTGGTACATATTTGAATGAAAGTCCATATATTTTCTAATTTTTTTATGAATAGAATTTTTGAAAATTAGGGAGAATTGACAACGGGAAAGCACGTTAAGAACTGTTAATGTTTTTAATTTATGTGATAAATAGATCCACTGCCGGGACCTGAGGCCCTCACTGAGGAAGGGGAAGGGGTGCGCGAGGAGGCGATGAACTGGTGGATCTTTGACGGTCGACCTTAAGACCTGGATGGCTTTTAGAAAACGTACCTCGTTTCAGTGTCCACATTTAACCCTCACCTTCTCCCTGAGGCTACCACACGGAAATCGTGACGTCACAGACTTGGACATCCAAATTCAACTTAGCTCCTCATTGTCACTTACAATTCAGTCAGAATATTACGATTCGACTCGGTTCTATTAATATCTCTATGAAGCCAGTGTAAATGTCAAAAGTACAATCAGCAAGTATAAAAATGAAGTTACATTTAACAATTTAATGATGGTTTATCCACTGACAATAAAATTTTATTGTAACATAGTATTTTATTGTATCATATGTTATAATACTCATAATCATAAGTCTATATTTAACTCCATATTTTGATAAGACACAACTACGTATTAATTTGCATATTTCATATATTTTTAGTCCATAAAAATCCGTTTCCTTGTGATTACAGCAAATAATGTAGTAGTAGTATAGTAATCCATTGCGTTTCATCACTGTAGGAGCCTTCCTACCCCTCAACAACAGGCATGGTCTGAAGGTTTCGACACAATTTAATTACCCTTAGATTTGAGGTTCATTTAGTTCAAGATAGAAACGATGTTGTTTTATCGATTCTAACACCTAAAAAGTCGATTTTCTTTTATCTCTATTTCATTTAATGAGAACAATAACGCATTCTGCTAGACAAGGTTTTTGCGATTTGACCAACATTTTTTATTTATTCACTTGTCGACTTACCATTCCCGTTTGGGGCCTTCATTGGCGATTTGTGAAAAACAGTTTTAACTCAAACGGTGTGGATTGTCTCCCAAATATCATATCCAAAAATCAACACAATTGAGCATTACTCCGCATCCTGAAAATTACAACAAATGGCCTAAAAATAAAATATTTAAAAAAAATATATTTGACTTTGCTCACGAACAGCGTGACAAACAAAACCGAAAACAATCTGCCAGAGAGATAACGAAAAAGGAACTTGAGACACACTGCTTCTATCCCTAACACCCGATATAAACGGCCCACGTGTTTCATTGTTAAATTTAAATTTGCAGGTTAAACTAATTTATAGTAATTAACGATTTTATACTTTCTCGCCTTTATTTCGTACAAGGAGCAAGAACTGTTATTGTGCGCCCGAAAACGGCAAATTTTTGAAATCAAAACACTTATTGTCGGGTCAGTCAGCCCGTGCGTCAGTCAGCCCATCAGTCCGTCCGTCAGACAGACCTTCTGAACGTCCAAAAACCAATCTCAACCAAACTATTTTCATAATTATAGTCTAATTATGGGCTAATTAGTACTTTATTTCCGAATTTTAGACTCTTTTGGATTTCTCCAAATCGTGGGCACTGCTAGTCGAAAGTATCGCGTAGGTCCCATTTTACTGAAATCTCTTACTTTTTGAAAATAGCGAATGTACAAATAATGCGAGAAAGTATGTGTATCAATCTCTACAATTTGGAGGGTTGGTCTCTTTCTTCATAATACTGTGCATTTTGTCCTCCCAAAGCGAGCTCCCATACACTGTGGCACGGCGTGAAAGATGCAGGGCAAAATTTCAGCGTGTAGGCAGGGGGATGGCACGGCGCAAGGGAAAGCGGTTCGTCCTTTTCTCGAGATGCCGCGGCGGCGGCCCTTTCCTTCCTCCTTCATCGCCTCTCCACCCCCGTTCTACCTACCGCCGCTGCTCGCCGACCTTTCGCCCCCGAGACCCCCTCGCCCGCTCTCTTTCCTCCTGTAGACGAGACTTCGCCTGAATAACGAGCCGGTTTTAATATTTGAGACGCGCTTCAATATTCCATAGCGCGCAATTTGTTTTACGCACTCCTTTGACTGAGTTTGCCAATTTCCCTAACAACTGCTCTGATGAGCGTCTTCACGCACTCCGGGAGGCAGAGGCGGCTGCGCAGGCGGGGCGAGCGCGGGGCGAGCGCCGGGCGGCCAAGGGGCCTGCCAGCTGCCGACGGAAAGCACGCACGTGGAGAACGGCCATTCGCCCAAGTGCGCGCGCATGTGTGTGAGGAGTGAGTCTGTGCAAGGGAAGGAGTATTTGTGGGCGAGAATGTGTGGATGTGAGTGATTGTGAGTGAGAGATAGTGAAAGAGTGAGAGATAGACACAGTGAGAGATAGAGAGAGTGAGAGATAGAGAGAGTGAGAGATAGAGAGAGTGAGAGATAGAGAGAGTGAGAGATAGAGAGAGTGAGAGATAGAGAGAGTGAGAGGGGATGAGAGAGAGTGAGAGGGGGTGAGAGAGTGAAAGAGTGAGTGTGAGAGAAAGAGAGATCGATGTTTCCAGGCACAACAGGGGGGTTGTTATCATTATCCCCGTTAGAGATGTGAATGTTTATCTCAAGAGGTGACGGAATTCCTGCCTTGCTGGATGGCGAGACCCGGCGTCGACCTAAACGTCGGCTTGCAAGGGATTTTCTCTTCCAGATATCTTTCCCTAGCGGGACACGCCCGAACCGGGACGAGATCTAAGCTCCCGAATGGTCTCCCGGCATATCTGGTAGTATAGTAAGTGTAAGTGTGTGTGTGAGTGTAAAGAGAGAGGATAGGACAAGAAAAGGGAAGAAAGAGATCGCGCGGGCCTTGGCCAGTGTGTTAGGATACTTCATTCGCCACGAATTAACAAAGAAAATAAGTAGAATTCGCAAGTGTTTGTGTGTGAAAGGGAGAGAGACAGAGAGGGAGAGACACAGAGACAGAGCGCGCGCGCGTGTGTATGTGTGTGTGTGTGTGTGTGTGAGAGAGAGAGAGAGAGAGAGAGAGAGGTGTCAATGTGTGTGTGCGTGTGTGATTGAATTCTACTCTTCATAATAGCGATTGGTATACACGATGTGTAATCTGGAGAAACCGGAGTAAAAACCCGATCAGAAAGAAGCATATTGACTTCATTTGTGAACGTAAATTTTAAAATTTCTGAAACGTTCACTATATATCATCTCGAATAACTTTGTACTTTTAAATCAACAATAAAAATGTAACACATCAGTAACAAGTACTAGTACTTTTCCCCCTTATTTATCACGTATTGTTATTTTACAGTTTTTCTTACGATTTAAAAAGAAAAAAACATGGATTACTCTGTCTACGGCAAATTGCATCATTCTTTTCATGCACTTAAGATTTATGAGAAAAAATAAAGAGTCTTACAGACAAACCTTGTCCTTAACTGCAAAAACCCGAAAATAAAGAGAAGCAGTGTTTAATCCAGAGTTAAGGACATCTGGTTGATCGATTTCATTTTTATTTTCTTGCCTACTACGACTTACGTATTGAAGAGGAATTAATATTCTACAATGGAAGGGTTATTTTGGGGCCTTGATAAAAAGAGGATAAATGTAGAACCTAAATGCAGTAAATTACATCATCAAAAACGTTGTGTCGTCAGAATTCGTTTTGTGGATCCTTGAAACTGGAAAATTTGTTGCCGGTATTACGTCCGTCTGTACGTGTTGTCAATCTAAACCTTTCAAAGGATTTTCTTCAAAATTTATAATCTTTTATTGATTGGCCCAAACTCGAGACCCTACGAGTCTGAAATAGATTTTTTTATTTTTGGGAGCACTTTAAATGCACTGTTATCATTTTCATATTTTTTTCTAAAAAAAGGGTTCTAAGCCTTCTGATAAAAGATTTTTGTCAAGTAGAGACATTCCATAAGAAATTCCTTAATTTTTCTCGAAAAGAGCATAATCGATTTTTAAAAAATTGCGCATGTTTCATTTTTGTTGAAATCTTTGAATTTTTGCAAATTACGAAAGATACAAATATTTCGAGAAGCACCACAATTTTTAGTTTGTTGTGGATTTGTCAAGCAATAAAGACAGTGCATGTGAATGGTCAATAAACAAAATATATTACATTATTGCCATAAACATTCTGAATAAGGGCATTATAATTAGACATGATAATAAAATAGTTGTAATTACAATATTAATAAAAAACGTTCCCCTTGAGGAGAAATTTAATATTCGAACGCCTACCGGCGAAGCAAAGGGCTACAAACGTACAAGCGGTACGAGTGATGGTTTTGCCTCGTTTTCTCCCCTCATGCCGGGCTTACGTTTTTAGTGCTCCACTACAGTCCTCCGAGTTGTGACAGTTTTAATGGTTCGCGAATGTTCTCGTCGCTTGTGACGCTTCTCTGGAAGCGGAGGGGGAAGTGCGGGACTCGACTCATCTACTGCCCGCAGCTCATCACTTCTAATTCAGGTAGCTCTGGAAAGTTTTTAATAAAGCGCCACTTTACGAAAAGTTTCAGCCATAGCGCGACATTGCATTACTGACTCGATCGATCCAAACAGTTTATACGATTTCAAAAATCTAGGTCATAAATTATATTTTTTGTTTCTTTCATAGTCTTGGCTCGTTCATTTTTAGTTTGTTAATTTTAAACCTGTTATCGTCCTTTTTCTTGGGCATTTCAACCGCACATCAGAATAAAATAGTTTTTCGATATAGGTTATTTGTGTTAGTACGTTATAGATTATTGTCTTTCGTGCTTGGAAACAAATATTGTGAAATTATATCAGTTCAAAATTATAAATATGAAAAGGATAATATGAAACGGATTAACTATGATTCAATCCCTACAGAGAAACCAGAAAAAAGGAAAATACGAGGTGCATCCAGAATTTTCCCCATGTCAACTAAGATTGATTGATTGTGATTCCGAGCGCGTCAACTACTGAGGTCATTAGTGCTGTATATGTAGTGCGTGTTTTTTCATCAGGAGGTGGTGGTGATCTTTCCCACTGGATGGCGAGATCCGGCGGGGTTTTCCCCAACCAGGTATCTCCCACCAGCAGTGCACCACTCCAGCCGGGACATGTTCAAAGTCTCTGACCGGTCTTCCGGCATGTGTGGTAGTGTTGTGCATGTTAGTGTGTGTGTGTGTGTAACGGGTGAGAATAGGACAAGGAAGAGGAAGGAAAGATCACGCGTGGTCTGTTGCCCGTTTGTTAGGATAGTGCACCGGCATTCGCCTGGTGTTGGTCAGAGAAACCACGGAAAACTACCGATCATACCCGCCGGCAGCGAGAATTCTCCGCCAGACAGCGACTGCATTCGACCTAGCTGAAAAGCTAGTGCCGAAAACCCTGCCACCGTCGGGACTCGAACCTACAGACACTCCAGTGACATCAATTGCACTGAGCTACCCCTCCCGGTGTCAACTAAGGGAAAACACGTGGAAAAGATTATTGTAGCAGAAATAGCTCACAGTATAGTGTTTTTTCACAAAAATATCACCAGAATTAAGGTATTTGTCAAATCTGGGGGATCAACATTTGTAACCAAGCCGAGGAAAGAGGGCTGATAAATTTTAGTACAGGATTGCAAAAACCTAGAGACGAGAAAAATCGAAACGTTAGTCATTTTTCTCTCAGTGTAAGAGTACGTTTATAATAGAACGTAAGTGTTTGATGTAGCCAGGGCGACGAACATGCCTAATAACCTTTATTCCTATTAAAGCATTATCTCATGAAGAAGGCAATCCAAAACCAATACGACGCGTCCAACGAAATATAGTTTCGATATTGTTAATCGTTACTGCGATTGTCCGTGCAGTTAACCTCTCACCATCTAAGATGTTCATTAGTACTTTATTTATTATGCCCTCTATTTATTTTAGGTCTTACCAACATGTAGAGACTTATTTCCAATGTGTCACTAACCATTTGTTTACAGTACAAAAGTGAATCTTTATAATTCTTTTTCTTCGAAGTACAGTCGGGTATTGTCTGCATATGCCGTACTGATGAGGCTGTTTAGGGTACACTGATGTTATACATTTTTTTCTCAATCTAATAGTTTTATTCCGAATTTCTCACGTGACGAAAAGGAGAGAATCGGAAACTGTCTCAAAAACAACATATTGTTTATTTTTGTTGAATTTCACTGTGTCGATACACCATTTGCTTTTCTGAACCATATGTGAATACTATATGGTGCATAATATTTTTTTTTATCTTCTTGATTGCCGATAAATTCGTAGAATATAAGAACTGGCAACGAAGAGAGTGTATGAAGGCTCTCGGCTGTCCGGGTAAAGCATCATCGAGAGTAGTGAGGCCGACGTTTCGACCATCAGATCGCGGTCTTCTTCAGGGCTAGAGTGCTGGACTCCGGTCGCGGAAACGTAGAATTGTATTTAAAGAGTGTAGTACGGCCGAAGTGAGTGAAAATGTGAAAACAAGATTCCCCTCTTGAATAATCTTCTCCAAACAAAAAGAACTTTCAGAAACCATTTCGAGAACCGCGTGGAATTTCACCCTCGAAGCGTCGCGTGAAGCGATGGCCCATATTAAAATAGGCAGCGATTCCCCACTCGAATGCCCGACGGGCGGGGAGGATCGGCGCGGGGGGAGGGGAGGGGAGGCGAAGTGAGGCAGGAGCTTTGGAAAGCGAGCGAACACACACGCAGGCAAGCCGAGGCGGCGGAGGCGGAGGAGGCGGCGGAGGCGGCGGAGGCGGCGGCGGAGGCGGCGGCGGAGGCGGCGGAGGCGGAGGCGGCGGCGGCAGCGGCAGCGGCGGAGGTGGCGGCGGAGGTGGCGGCGGAGGTGGCGGCGGAGACGGCGGCGGAGGCGGCGGCGGAGGAGGCAGCGGAGGAGGCGGCGGAGGAGGCGGCGGAGGAGGCGGCGGAGGAGGCGACAGAGGAGGCGGCGGAGGCGGCGGCGGAGGAGGCAGCGGAGGAGGCGGCGATGGAGGCGGCGGCGAAGGCGGAGGCGACGGCGGAGACGGCGGTGGCGGAGGCGGTGGATGCAGCGACGACGGAGGCGGCGGCGGCGGCGGAGGTGGCGGCGGAGGCGGCGGCGGAGACGGCGGCAGAGGCGGCGACGGAGGAGGCGGCAGAGGCGGCGACGGAGGAGGCGGCGGAGGAGGCGGCGGAGGAGGCGGCGGCAAAGGCGGAGGCGACGGCGGAGACGGCGGTGGCGGAGGCGGTGGAGGCGGCGGCGACGGAGGCGGCGGCGGCGGCGCAGGCGCGCAATCCTGCTTTATAGCCCCAAGTGTAACTATTGCGCGGAAGCCGAGCGTGGAGATTGAGCAGGATTGGCAGCCCTCCCGAACCGAGGGGGAGGGGCCGTGGAATTCTCAGCTTCTCGCGGATCTCGACCAGCGCCGGCTCATATGCGGCTTGTCCGCCCCCGGCCCGGCCCGCGCCGCCGCGTCCCACTCCGGCAACTCTTCCATGCATTTTCTTACACAGGTATCATAAAATATAATTATATAAATTATACGCGGAATGTACAATCTGCAGTAAAGTTGAAAAGTGGTTTCCTTTTCTTCCCTATATTCAAATTCATAACACATCTGTATTAAAAATAATTATATTAGTAAGAAGTACGAAAATTAAAAGAGTGTGTAGTTTCATATCTGGGCGTATTTCTGTAATCCCGACATCTCAAGTACGCGGGCAAGGAAACTAGCGTACTAGAGTTCGCGACCATTTCGCCCACAGCTACTGCCGCGGGTAAAAGAAAGGGTTGAAATTTAAAATTTTAAGTTACGTACAAAGATTGCTACGGTTCTGAGACACGTCGCCCAATAACTGTCCCGTGACACTCTTTTGAAGTAGCCAGTTAACAGTTATAGCCACAAATGTTAATTCACTCTTCCTCAAGCAATTCTAAGAAATTACCTATTGACGAGAAATAAATCATTCATATTTGAACTGATCATTTGAGGCCAAAATTAATCATTTTGAATCAAAAGAATTTCTATTTAGTCGTTTATATATATCGTTTACTTAGAAGTACAAATATTGCATTACCTTTCTTGGATAAGGCTAGAAAAAATGTTCTTTCCTGGTAAAAGATCTTTCTCCCCTAAATGTGATGAACAAAATCTAAGAGCAGTTTTTGCTATAGAAAATAGACCTGTAGAAGTGTAAGACCTGTAGAAAAGAGACCTGTAAAAATATATTAAATACGTTCATTGAGAGAGACAGGCAGTCACACAGATGATGAACTCCCCTGATGATATATCTACGCGTTTAGCCAACAAATATTTCACTGCACTTGATATAAATCACATCGCCATTACACATCACTTTCCCCCACCTACATCGCACTTCCGCGTTCCTTATCGTATCACTCGCACGTCTCACCCGCAGCATACCAGAACGTCCCAACGCCACCACCCGCACCCCACACGCCGCACTCTGCCTTCCCGGCGCTCCCCCCTCTCTGCCCTCCCCCTCCCCCCTGGGTCCACCCTTCCCCAGTCCCAGCACTGCTTTCCCCAACAGCCTCCGCCACGCCGCTCTAACTACGAGTTATGGGGCTGTCCAGCTCGCCTAGGTTTTTTCTCCTACGCATCGCTTGAAATATAGCCCACCGCGTTTCACTGAATATCTAAGTGCGCAAAAACGCGCATCAGCTTACGCGTGAGGAGGTTTTTCCCTCGAACGTCTTACCTCCCAACCCCAATCCACCCACCCTCATCCCACTCCACTCTCGTGAGCACGAGTCACCATCCTCTTTTATTTGGAAGATTATAATATAATTTAAAATTGAAATCGATATTTGAAAAACTGGAGGGGGGACGTGACAACATGCGACCGAAGGCTGTGTCCGCCTCCACTCCGTGGATGGAGGAGGGTGAGAGGAGACAGGATGGGTGGGGTGTGGGAGGGTGGAATAAGGGGAATCGAGTGCTGGAGATTCCGCAGGCGCCTTTGAAGGAATCCGTGAACCACGCACCCTGTCGATATTTCACGTTTTCTCGCCAGAGGGTGGAGGCTCCGAGCGAGCCACGCTGAGGTGAAGGAGAGAACCAAAGAGGAAAGGAGAGAAGTGGTAAAGGCAATCTGCAGGAGGTGGTTTTGCGGCGAAAGGCGAAGACCGTGGATGCACAGATGGAAGGAGAAGGAAACGAAAATCTGTCCGTGAAAAAAGGATTCGGAAAACAAGAATTGAGATTGTGCGTTCACGAGATACCTGCCGATGAGACCCAATGTAGTAATATGTGAAGGGAATAGAAGATGCAAATGATAGTACTAGGGTAAAAGATACATTCTGTGAAAAGTACAAATTCAGAACAAATTTATTAGCTTGTTGTTGTTACTTTACCTGAGAATAAGCTTGGAGAACACATTCAATCAAAATGGAAGCATTTGGCCAGATGGTGTAAAAGGATAAACGAGGAAATCAGATTAAACTATATAGAATTGGGTTGGTTGTTTCCTTGCGTGACTGACGTGCTCGAGCTGTGCTCCAATATTTTACTAATTTTGACTACTTTCTTACATCTTTAAGGTACCTTCTGTTTTTAAATTGTTTTCTTTACTTGTTTACTTGTTACAGAAACGCTGAAAGATTTATATTCTCCGAATCAGTGGAAATGAAGTAAATAGTTATTGGTTTAAAAGACAGCGTAACGGACAAACGTGCATTTGAACGAGTTCAAAGACTTCTAATACATATTTGCTGTACAAATAAATTTCGATTTTTTACGTAAAGGGTTAAAAACTTGTGAAAGTGTAAAAATTGTGAAAAACATCAAAATTAAAAGTTTCGTCTATAACAGTAACGGAAAATCTTGAACCTTGTGTTTTCAAATTCACGAATATCAAAGTAGTGAAGTTTGTGGCCTTTAAAGAGGTAAAGTATAGTAATGTAATTGTATTTATTAATTTGCAGCTTAGATCTATTAACGTAAACTCTACTCGCAATTAACCAATAACATTTAAATACTAATTAGAATCACATTACTTTTAGTTTTTAAATAAGTACGTAACTTAAATTAAATAATTTAATACACTTAAATTAAAAAGATAATTTAGAAAACATTTTTACACATAATTCGATTTCTCATTTATTTATTTATTCTCATATTTGCCACGCATTTTGATACGCATTCGTGACATGGCTACTATTCGCTATAAACTTTCTACTCTGTACACTCTCAAAGCCGACCTTCTAAAAGCCTTCACACACGTAAACAATAATTTAGATGAACATATCCGAAGGCTCGAAGAGGTCGTTCAAAACTCAGACGGTTGGACAACAATAGGCAACACCGCAGAAACTTTCAACCGTCCATCCGCGAAAGCAAAAACACAATCATCACAACCAATCATGACTCAAAACAGATTTGCTGTGTTAGATTATGACAATGATTTTCCTTGCCTTCCCAATCCTCACTACCCCCTCCCATCATCGACACGTCCACCCACAAACCGACGCAAACAGGCTAGCAAGCGCAAAGAAACAAAGACACGTACAGTTGCGCAACCTGGCCCACAAGTGAACAAGGACATTCCTACTGAGCCCACGAAAAAGGTACTAATTTTAGCAGATAGCCATGGGCGACAAATCTCCTCCCTGCTCAGTGGGAAACTCCCATCCAATTTCTCTGTCATGTGTGTGTTTAAACCTAACGGGAGGTTTGCCGACGTGATCAGTGAATTGGACACCCACACAAAAACTCTCACCAAACGGGATACATCATCATCATAGGAGGGCAGAATGACATCAATTTGGGTGGTCACTTTACACCTGAGCAACATGTTGACAAACTACAACGTGCCGCCCAAAACACGAACATTGTAATCTCGACTCTGCCCTTCTGGTACAACAAACCAACACTGTGCAAAGAAATTAGACACGCAAACAACAAATTAAAACTGCATCTGAGAGGCACACATGTTAAATTATTTGAGCTTAACTTTCTCTCAGAAAAACACTTCACCCGGCATGGTCTTCACTTGAACCTTGTCGGAAAACATGCACTCGGTAGCGAACTTGCCAAACACATCCTTACACCTCAGCAGTATCCTATCCAAGATTCATCCCCACCTACATCTCCTAGTTCTCTTCCATCCTCCAGAACCCCTTTGGACCCAATTACCTTATCTCCTGAACCTAATCCTTGTACTACCTCTCCCATTATTCATTCCCTACATCTGTAACCCCTCCTCCCTCACCTCCTAACACTGCTGAAACACGATACTTCCTTCGACCACGCACTCGAGGTAAAAATGAGATAAATAAATAACAACTACAGTCAGATGCAGCAGAAAAGCATCCGTGTAGGTACATGCAAAAGATTCAAATAATGCATCATAATGTGCAATCACTTTCAAATAAAATGGAATTTATCGAGGCAGCATTACAGTGTGATCTTAGTCAAATAGATGTTCTTTGCTTTACAGAACATTGGATATCTCATAATGATCTAAACACACTCCAAATTCCTAGTTTTTACCTTGCAGGATCTTATTGTAGAGCGAGGGAATCAAATAAAGGCCCTGCTTACGGAGGTTCGTGTATTTATGTAAGAAATAATATTGATTCTACCTTCCTGTCAGAATTCAATTTATATGCAGTTGAAAAAAAATTTCAAATAACAGTCGTACATCTTACTTCACTCAAAATTATCTTACTTTGCATCTACAGACCTCCTACAAAGCGAGCTTTAGATTATTTCAATTTCTTAGAAAATCTAGAGATAACTCTGAACAAAATTAGTAATCTCTCTTTTAAATCCATTGTTGTATGTGGAGATTTCAATATTGACTTTCTGAGCGAATCCCACGAAAAAGAGCAGTTTCTCAATTTAATTCATTCTTTTAATTTAGATATTACAGTGAACGTACCTACACGGAATACTCTTAAATCACAAAAAGCAATTGATCAAATTATAATTAACAAAACCACATCTAAATATGAAATAATAACGAATAATCTAGGTTACAGTGATCACGATGCACAAATTCTTACAATTACTAATAACATGAATACTGACACAAAAAATAAAACACGCATGTGCAGAGCATTTACTACAGTTAACATAAAATGATTTACGGTCTACTTGCTGAAAGAATCGTGGGAAACAGTTTATAATGCTATTGACACAAATGAAAAATATAACTTATTTTTCTCAAAGCTTTCATTTCTCTTTAATGCATGCTTTCCTATTAAAAAGAGAAAATTAAACATTTCCCGAAAAAGTAACACTTGGATCACACAAGGAATTAGAACATCGTGTAAAAATAAACGTACTCTCTACTTTATTTCTAAACATCATAACGTATCACCCGGTTTCCACGTCTACTACCGAGAATATAAAAGAATTTTAAGGAAAATAATAGTTCAGGCGAAAATAATGAAAAATAATGAGGATATTTTGAACGCTAGAAACAAAACTAAAGCAATGTGGAACATCGGAAAAAATACGACCACGTCATCACGACATTTCGTAGAGAATGTTGTTTTATAGGATAATGAAAGAGAAACAAGTAATCCAGTTGAGTTGCGAATCTCTTCAACCAACATTTTTCTAGAATTGCGGTTGATCTCACGCAGGGTCTAAAACCAGAAAATTCAACATCATAGGCCTCCCCAAAAAAATTCGGCACGATGTTTATTTACGAAACTTCTAACGATATCCTCAGAAAAGTCAATAAACTAAAAAATAAATATTCATCAGGTTTAGATGAATTTCCGGATTGTTTATTAAAAACGTGTGCACCTGCCATTATACACCTATTAACTCATATTTTCAATGCTTCCTTGTGCACAGGAATATTTCCAGATGCTTTCAAAACAGCAAAAATTAAGCCACTTTTTCAAAAAGGGAACAAAAATTAAATTCAAAATTACCGGCCAATTCCTCTTTTGTCAGTTTTCTCAAAAATATTAGAGAGGCTTTTCTATACGCGAATGGAAACCTTTCTAAGGAAAACCGAAACGTTTTCAAACTCACAACACGTTTTCAGGAAATCAAAATCTACGGAACTGCCATTTTTTCTTTTCTTAAAGATGTTGCTTCATCAATGGACCAAAATGAAGAACCCATTGGGATATTTTTAGATCTTTCGAAAGCATTTGACGTTATTAACCATAACATCTTGCTCTCAAAATTACCTTCTTATGGAATTCGTGGTATTGCCTTAGATTGGATAACCTCGTACCTTAAACATCAATCTCAAAGAGTAGAAATACCGTACTGGCACGAAAGGACATTATTTACTTATCCCTCAAATTCTTTGCCAATTGAACATGGGGTCCCACAAGGTTCGATTTTAGGTCCTATCCTCTTTCTGTTGTACGTAAACGATATGCCCTCATCTATTCAAAATGGAAGAACAGTTCTGTTTGCCGATGACACGAATGTTCTTTGCAAAAAAGAAACAATAAATGGTACAATTTCAGAAATTTTAAATTGGTTTTCTAATAGCAAATTAATAGTTAACGAAGGAAAAACTGTCTCAATGCAATTTTGCGTTTGAAATCGGGAATCGTATGCTCCATTAAAAATTAACAATATGCAATTAGCTGATTTTAAGGTAACAAAATTTCTAGGTCTCTCAATTCAATCAAACCTCAAATGGAATGTGCATATAACAGAATTAAACACTAAATTAAGCTCATTATGTTATGCATTCAGAATTCTTTCTAATTCTGTTAGCCTTCATGCAGCTCGTTGCGTGTATTTTGCAAATGTACATTCCCGCCTGAGATATGGCATAATATTCTGGGGAAACGCATCCTTTAGTGTCCAGACATTTAGATTGCAAAAGAAAATTATCCGAATAATGAAAAAATGCCATCCACGTGATCTCTGCAAGCCTCTTTTCATTGAGCTTGGAATCTCACCATTGCCTTGCCTATTTATTTATGAGTCTCTAGTATGTGTCAAGACTGACTTACTTAACGGTGGGAACTTATTTTCATGTAATACTGATATTTAAAGTTACAACACTCGACGTAGAAATCATATTCATCAAGTGTCAGCATCAACAGCTCACTACAAGAAATCCACATACAATACATGAACGTTACTTTACAACACTCTGCCAGATGAAATTAAACAATTAAAATTGGTACACAAGTTTAAGTTAAAAGTAAAATCTTTTCTGCTGCAAAACTGTTTGTATACAATTGGAGACTATACTGATCGTCAAAACGAAAAATGTTTACTTTAACAAAACCAAGATATAGTATAATGAATTAGTTTACATTTGCATTGTATAATTTAAAAAAAAGACTCAATATGCCTGTAAAAAATAATGTACTTCCGGATCAATGACCCCCATCTCGATCAGGTTTTTGTCCAGTTTCCCTGATCCATTGAGCAAATGCTGAGATGGCCCCTTGATTTGCTTTCTGGGCGTAAATGTAGCTTTACTATGTGCACGTTTTGTTGAACTTTCCTTTTGCTTGTAGTGGTAGTAGAGCTTAGGGTGAGTTTCTATTTTGTTAACAATACAGAAAAATCAAATCTGTTCGTTCCTTTACCGTTAAAAATACGTTTTCTATAATTTGGCGACGAAAATGTCTAGTTTTTGAAATGTTAATCTCTCGCTTTTTTAAATTTGTTGTTATTATTATTATTATTATTATTATTATATTATTATTATTATTATTCAACTATTAATAGTTAAATTATTGGGAAGTGATTCTGAAAGTCAAGAAAGCGTGCGCAGATGATTTTCTCTCGCATACGTCACATACAGTTTTTGACTCTCTTTGACTAAATAAATAAATAAATAATAAATAAATAAATAGAAATAAAAAGAGAAGAAAGAAATGGCATTTGAGGAGTAGTAATAATAATAATAATAATAATAATAATAATAATAATAATAATAATAATAATAATAATAATAATAATAATAATAATAATAATAATGAACTGTAGGAGGTGAAAAACAGACGAAGGTAGAACAAGAAGAGAAAGCAGTACGCCTAGAAAAAGGGAATAACAATATCACATATTGACAAAAACATACCAGTATTATTCAACATAGTCGATAATAATGAAATATCGACTCTTCATTGACGGTCTATTCCATCTAGCACCAACCATCAACTGAGAATCAGGCAAAGAATATATTGATAAATTTTGTACTGAATATGTTTAGTACGTATCGTACGTAAAAATGGAGAAAAGTATAATATCATTTATGATAACTGTGCAGAAGCATTGCGAGTTAAAAAAGAAAAGTCTTCGTGCACATTCTCGGAAATTCCAAGAACAATGCCAACTTCTAGGAAGAATTCTGAGTGCCATTTGCACACCAGATAAGAGCAAGAAGAAGCAATATTTTCTGGTAGTTTTGCGCACATAGTCTTTATATAAAAGGAAAGCAATGTTGTGTTTATGACATTTTAGGAGGGTAGAATAATTAAATCTTAACGAGGATTGTATTCTGTGTAGGTAGAACTTTTCGCTATTTTTGCATATCAAAGAACATTACGTTGCAAGTTAAATTAAAACTTTAACTTATATATACGTTTTATTCTTTGAAAAAATTGAGGAACTTTCTGTCTTGTTATTCAGCATCTAGTGACTGTTGAAACTGAATAGTTCCTGCATTTCTGAATGCATGTTCTTGCAAGCTGCATTTATGAAAGCACGTGTTTGCATTCACTGCGCTTGGAATATTATTATTTACCTTGCTTATTTATTTACAATTATGTACTATTTGTCAATAACTCTCCTCTCCTCTCGATCAGGTTTTTCATCTCTCTGATCTGTTTTGGAAATGCTCCTTGATCTACTTGGCCCCTTATTTTGCCTCAGGACATACGTGTAGCTTCAGTATGCGCACGTTTGGTAAGATTTTCTTCTGGTAGTTGTGATAGGACCAAAGCCGGTGATGTGATTGTTATTTTCTTAGCAATACTATAAACTCAAACGAAGTACATTTCCAGATGCAGTAACTGGGGAACAAAAAAATTTCAATGTTGCTAACCTCTGTCTGTTGGTACATTTATTCAAGATTTCGCTGTTTGTAGTAATACGGGTGGGGAAAAATTCTGGAGAACAAGAAAACGTGTGCAGATTACGAAAATATGTCAAATTTAATCAATTAAACAATACAATAAAATAGTTTTAAAACTTACTCATCGATTGTCTTATATGACTATTTTATTAACTGAAGAAGCATGTACCACATATGAATTGTACTTTTCCCTCATACGTCACTGTTTCTACTTTTTCTCGACAAAAATAAAGCCAATCAAATAAAATAAAACAGTTTTATATAATGGATAATTAGAATGAATGAGGCAAAATGAACTGCAGAATCGTCGCTATTATTTAAGTTAAGGTTTAACTGACTTCAAACATTGTTTTGGAGTATTGTGCGTTCACAAAAGCCCTATGTTAATTGAAAATGCAATGATAAATTAATTTACTTTGTACAGTCATTTATTACGAACTATCACAAAGAGCGGTATTGCAAGTGAACAGTTAATTATTCTTTCCACTCCAGTTGTCACAAATAACTTCCGAGGTCATTTTCCTTTTACCAAACAACATTCATTTCCACAAACAATAAAAAGAGATTCCACTTTGTGCTTAATGCTTTCTTTACGTGCACTGGGTGCATTGCGCTTGGAATTCTTCGCAGCATTTCTCATTTTTATCTTGTATTCGGATAATGTGCACGAAGCCTCTCTACGTCATTTTTTTCTCAAACTAGAACTTGGCAACACCATGAAGAAATGTTGACTGTGTCGCTCATTAGTAAATTCACAATGCGACATTCTGTCCACACTGAAGTACTAATGCAGTTTTGAAGGAACTAATTACGAATAGGAAACCGACTAAGTTAGGTTTCAATTAAAACTTTATTAGGAAACATACTTTTACAGCTTCTGCAAATTTCAGAAACTCTGGTCTTATATTCGTACTTCAGAGAGACATGTATCACATTCAAAATGTAATAGATCATTTAATGGATATATATATATATATATATATATATATATATATATATATATATATATATATATATATATACTAGCTGACCCGGCGAACTCTGTTCCGCCGTAACAGCGGGTCCCATCTTTTTCTCGCGTCGCACTCACTGTGAGAAACTGTACTATCCTTGTTGCACTCGTGATAATAAAGCAATTGCAGATTTGTGTTTTTCTCTCAAACAAAGAAGAATTTAAAAAAACGCTCTGATATTAAATAGATAATTAAAAATCTATTACGTAGCACACCGTTTTTTTTAATTGATTTTTGTTTAAGAGAAAAATACAAAGCTGTAATCATAGTGACCGGCTGTTAAAGGCAATAAATAAGCAGATTTTGGAATTTATTAAGTTAAATTGTTTATTAAAAAATACAAATAAAAAAATTAAGTAGATTAATCATTCATTATTGTTCCTGTATTTTGGTGCATAGGTTGCACTCTTCAGTTAAGTACCTTCACGCGAAAACATGTGAAATCACGCGAAAACGTGCGAAAACGTGCGTTCTCACACAGGAACGCTGTCGAACGGGATAAACAGTATCCTATGTCCGTCTCCTGGCTCTAAGCTTCCTGCTCACCAATTTTCAGCCAAATCAGTACAGCCGTTCTTGAGTTATAAATAGTGTAACTAACACGACTTTCTTTTATATATATACTAGCTGACCCGGCGAACTCTGTTCCGCCTTAACAGCCGGTCCCATCTTTTTTTCGCGTCGCACTCACTGTGAGAAACTGTACTATCCTTGTTGCACTCGTGATAATAAAGCTATTGCAGATTTGTGTTTTTCTCTCAAACAAAGAAGAATTTCAAAAAAACGCTCTGATATTAGGGTAACTAACACGACTTTGTTTTATATATATAGATAACGGCGAACGAAAGGCGGCTATCATTATCACCTTCTGTTATCAGTGCGGCGTTACAACAAAGGGTTACAACAGGCAACAATGACCGCTAACATGCGAAATCAAGCGAAAACGTGCGTTCTCACACAGGAACGCTGTCGAACGGGATAACCAGTATCCTATGTCCGTCTCCTGGCCCTAAGCTTCCTGCTCACCAACTTTCAGTCAAATCGGTACAGCCGTTCTTGAGTTATAAATAGTGTAACTAACACGACTTTCTTTTATATATATAGACTAGCTGACCCGGCGAACTCTGTTCCGCCTTAACAGTCGGTCCCATCTTTTCTCGCGTCGCACTCACTGTGAGAAACTGTACTATCCTTGTTGCACTGCGTACGTGCAAAAACGTGCGTTCTCACACAGGAACGCTGTCGAACGGGATAAACAGTATTCTATGTCCGTCTCCTGGCTCTAAGCTTCCTGCTCACCAAATCAATACTGCCGTTCTTGAGTTATAAATAGTGTAACTAACACGACTTTCTTATATATATATATATATATATATATATATATATATATATATATATATATATATATATATATTCACCGTGACTATTCGATGGATGAACTCCAGTAAAAGCTCTGAAAGGAATAGAGAAAGAATACAGGAAGGAATAAGATAAGATAAAACCATAATGAAAGAAAAGTAAATATTATAGAAAAAAGAAAAATGAATAAAACAAAGGAAATGGAGAAGTAACAGCAAGAAAAGGAGGAAGGAAGGAAACAATGACGAACGATAAAATGAAGGCGGCCTAGAAGACACGACGATGGAAGACGAAGAAGAATAGAGAAAAGACAGAGGCGCAAGACTGAGAGGATCAAGTGTATTATAAGTCTAAATAGGGAGCTAGTGCTGGGAAAAGACAAGGGAAGTGCGAGGGGCGGTGTGTGGGCGTGAGGGCTCGGCGGCCGCGCCCCACTGCCCCGTCGCGTGCAGGGCCCACGGCGCATAATAAAACACAATTATGTCTTTGCTCCCAGCACCCCTGCACCCCCTCGCCCAACGCTTATGCGGCCACCCTCATGCTCTCCCTGCCCTCGCCTGCCCCTCTGCTGCGGCTTCTAACAACTGGATACATTTCCTTTTTCCACTTCCCACAGCTTTCGCGTCCCCTCCTAGCTCTCTTCCAGACACCGCTCTCCATCAGTACCCACCTTATTTCCCTTCCCGCATCCGCCTGTCCACACTTGTTTCAGCTTCCGTCTACCGTCGCCTCCGCCAGTCTCCGCCTCCGCCAGTCACCGCCTCCGCCAGTCACCGCCTCCGCCAGTCACCGCCTCCGCCAGTCACCGCCTCCGCCAGTTACCGCCTCCACCAATCCCCGCCTCCGCCAGTCCCCGCCTCCACCAGTCACCGCCTCCACCAGTCCCCCCTCCGCCAGTCCCTGCTTCCGCCAGTCCCCGCCTCCACCAGTCCCCGCCTCCGCCAGTCCCCGCCTCCGCCAGTCCCCCTCCGCCAGTCCCCGCCTCCGCCAGTCCCCGCCTCCACCAGTCCCCCGCCTCCGCCAGTCCCCGCCTCCGCCAGTCCCCGCCTCCGCCAGTCCCCGCCTCCGCCAGTCCCCCGCCTCCGCCAGTCCCCCGCCTCCGCCGGTCCCCGCCTCCGCCAGTCCCCGCCTCCGCCAGTCCCCGCCTCCGCCAGTCCCCGCCTCCACCAGTCCCCGCCTCCACCAGTCCCCGACTCCACCAGTCCCCGCCTCCACGAGTCCCCCCTCCGCCAATCCCCTCCTTCGCCAGTCCCCGCGTCTGCCTGGCCCCAGCGACCGCGAACCGCCCAATCGTTCCTACCGCGGCCGCTCTGCAACCTCCGCCGCTTCTCTGCAGTGCCAGCGTCCTGGTGCGCCGAAGCCCTCCCTCCTTTATTTAGACGAGCTGTCTTACGGGGGGACAGAAATAAGATTCCCTTTTAGCGAGCCCCGTTGATCATTGCACAATGCTCTTCTGCCCCGACCAGGGAGCCAAGTAAGAGGATGCCGCTACTTCCCGACTCGCCTCCTTTGTTGTATTAGCGGACAATGTTCCTTTTTTTACGGAGCAACCTTCGTATAAACAAAGAGTACCTTATTAAAGAATTACGATGGAAAGTCGACCTCGCCTTTTTTCCTTTTCTTCGAAGAATTGGAGCGAAGCCTGGAGGGGCTACGGGAAGAGGCTCGTTTACTGATGCAGCGTCGTCCCGACCTCCGACTGACCCTCGCTTGCCCTGCCAGAGCAGACGACGTTGTGCGGGAGAAGGATCAGATACGCTGACATGGACAGGGAGATTGCCCAAAGGAACTGCGAGAACACAATTCTACCATCCCGTCGGGAAATTTCGGTGGATGTTTCAAACTAAAATTGATCGACCAAGTAGGCTGCATCGTGGAAATACTTTTCTTGCAATCGGTGTTCTGTTCTCATGAGGGTGGTCGACTGGTCGTGATTTTGATCCAGCTGGTATTTTGTTGTCTCCCAGGCACTCGGTAGGCAGGTTGCGGAAACTTCAACCCGATTTCGCGGCATTTCCTATTTAAAGTACAATATTCGTCCATCCAGTGTTTATTGATGTCCGAGGTGAACTCTCTTAATACAGATACGAATAGATACATACTATACGCCTTCCTTCGGAGGGGAAGTAAAGCCGACTGTCCCATGTTAGTAGATTTACTGCATGTAAAAGATCGTCAAGCCTAAATGACGCCTCTGAGCTAAATTCAAATCGCCTGTTTCGTCGCCCAAGTAATACCTTCTTTCTCCCATGATTGGTGAAAGGAGTGTAACGAAATTTGCGTTGTCAGACGGAAGAGCAGGCCTCATGGCCTGAGTCTCGCCACGTAAAATAAGGCACATCAATTCAATTCAATTCAATTCAATACGCTATTCCCTAAAAAACTCACACTGTCCGTGAGTGTGCCTGTCCGTCCGTGTGTGCATGTCCGTCCGTGTGTGCCTGTCCGTCTGGGCCCATCCGTTTCGATTTTCTCTAAAACTATCATTCTCCGATTGATCTCGCAGAACTCAAGGCCCTGCAAAATTGAAACTGATAATTGGTGCTATGGGGGAGGTACTTTGTTTGAGGCGTAAAAAATATTTTCAAATTTTTCTTGAAAATGGCTTTATCCCGTGCCAAAAATCCATACATCCCAAGTAAGCTCTTAAAAATCGCCAAGGACCCACTTTCCGTTGAACACTGTATTTCCGAAAATTGCAAACGTTTAATTTTTTCGGAGTCGTTCTAGCACTCTAATATCACTCCAAATTCCTTAAAACTAGATCTTGGAAAAATGTCAGTAATAATCTCTGATTTTTTTAACTGGAAATTCAAATGTGCGGCTTTTTTGAAAGTGTGGAAAATTAAAATCCCAAATTGCAAATACCTACATGGAAAAAAATACTGATTAAAAACATTTTGCAGTTTTGTATTATATAATACAATTGCATAGCCATTACTCATAACGCAAGAAACGTAGCAGTTGTATAGAATTTTTAATAAAGGGAGAAGATAGAAAAAAATGTTTTAACAGAAACCCTAGTACACACAATATATGTGATAGTTAATTTATCGTTAAACTCGGTCTACTCTGTTCCTACCCTATTACGGTTAATTCGAATTATTGCACGTATGACACATAGCGTTTCAAGTGCTATGTAACGTGTATTATCTCTCAAGACGTCACGTATAGTAAGACCTGTCTAGGAAGAAATTTATACTTTTAAAAAGATTTAATTTCCAAATGTTTTATTACTTTCAAACATGACAATTACGAAATTAAGGTTGTAATAGTTTAAAAAATATAGTAAATAAATATTTGTTTTTTTTTTAATTCATTGTAGATTTTCAGTATTCAATTATGTCAATTGGTCCAAAAGTATATTAAAGCAACAAATTTAACCTGATATCAAATTATAGATGGTCTAATTATGAGGCAAAGTTCGACTTGATTGAATACTAGGACATAAAATACATTGGAGAAATTGAATTCAGAGATTTAGTATTTCTATGAAAAATTAAATTATTCGGGGACAAAATTTGTCCGGATGAAATGTCAGATAATTTCATTTATATAATCGATGGTGGGAGCAAAGCAAGTTATATAGCTAAAACATTTAGAGATACTTTAACTTTATTATTAGAGTTAGTTCATTACCGCTAAATTACTGTATTAAATGCAATCAAAAGCGGTTTCTAGCAATATTAGTGGAATTTGTCTAATACGAGTGAATTATCAGAATAGTTTCCATGTGGTGTTACATTCATGAAGGACGGAGAGTCGATCTACAAATTTATACGCACGCTGCTATCTCTCACATACTTTCTCTTCCTTTCTCTCTCTTTCTCTTTCTCTCTCTCTCTCTCTCTCTCTCTCTCTATATATATATATATATATATATATATATATATATATATATATATGGATGAGTACACTTGGTCCGAGATTTAATAGATAAGGAAGAGGGCAAGAGGGTTGATGAGGGGCCGCGATGCACCGAGAGGGGCTGCGACAGACCACGACGACGGACCGCGACGGACCGCGACGGACCGCGACGGACCGCGACGGACCGTGACGGACCGAGACCGACCGCGACGGACCGCGACCGACCGCGACCGACCGCGACGGACCGAGACGGACCGAGACGGACCGCGACGGACCGAGACGGACCGAGACGGACCGAGACGGACCGAGACGGACCGAGACGAACCGAGACGGACCGAGACGGACCGAGACGGACCGAGACGGACCGAGACGGACCGAGACGGACCGAGACGGACCGAGACGGACCGAGACGGACCGAGGCGGACCGAGACGGACCGAGACGGACCGAGACGGACCGAGACGGACCGAGACGGACCGAGACGGACCGAGAGACGGACCGAGACGGACCGAATGCAGACTGGCGACGGACCGCGACGGACCGAGACGACCGCGACGGACCGAGACGACCGAGACGGGACCGAGACGGACCGATGACGGACCGAGACGGACCGAGACGACCGAGACGGACCGAGACGACCGAGACGCCCAGACCGAGCCGGACCGAGCCGGACCGAGACGGGACCGGAGACGGACCGAGACGGACCGAGACGGACCGGAGACGGGCGGAGACGGGCGGAGACGGGCGGAGACGGGCGGAGACGGGCGGAGACGGACCGAGACGGGCGGAGACGGACCGAGACGGGCGGAGACGGACCGAGACGGACCGAGACGGACCGAGACGGACCGAGACGGACCGAGACGGACCGAGACGGACCGAGACGGACCGAGACGGACCGAGACGGACCGAGACGGACCGAGACGGACCGAGACGGACCGAGACGGACCGAGACGGACCGAGACGGACCGAGACGGAACGAGACGGACCGAGACGGACCGAGACGGACCGAGACGGACCGAAAGGGGCCAAGACCGGCTGAGACAGATGGAGACGTATCGAGAGGAGGCCAGACAGACCGACAGGAGCTGAGACGGACTGAGAGACCATCAGACAGGGGCCGGGAGTGTTGGGCGAGATAGGGACGAGACGGGAGCCCAAATCGGAGCGGGAGTGGTCGAGGAGAGAGGGGCAGAAGAGGCAGAGTCTGCCAGTGGGATACAGAAGGGGGCAGAGAGAGAAAGGCAAGAGGTGGACATTGCAGCAGAGAGGGAAAGGGAGAACCACACAGAGACGGAGTGGCAAAGGACAGCGACCAGAGAAGCACAGATCAGCTAGACAGAGAGGGTAGGAGAGAGGCGGAGACAAGCCCCGCTCGCAGCACTGGCCATGACGGGGCGAGGGGCGGCGCTGGGCGCGTGGGCGGCGCGTGGGCGTGGGCGCCTCTGAACGGCCGGGCGAAGGCGCCGTCGAAAGCTGGTGCATTTTTTATCTGCGGTCAGGAAAACCACTTCCGCTTGATTCGACGCGGCGGGCGCCGCCGCCACCCTGCACATAACCGCCTGAAAGGTGCCGAGCTGTGAGACAGCGCGCGGCCGTCGGCGCCGACGTGACTGCCCGAGCTCGGCGCCGGCCCCCTCCCCCTACACCGCTCCACCCCGCTCCACCCCGCCCCACCCGCGCCCGCCCCGCCCCCGCCCCGCTCCCGCTTCCGCGCTTTCCCGGGGGATGGACTTCCGCGAAGTTTCTTACCGCTGCGGTTGCCCGATGGCCCGAGAAGTGCCGGGCTGGCGGTTGGGAAGGTTTTCACGGTTGCTGTATACATATTAATAAAGTCGATACTTGTGAAATGCTAAAACGAGAGAAATGATCAGCTACAAGTTTAATATTTATTAGACCAGTACACTGACCGATCGTCCCAGTGAGTGAATGAAAGTGTAACAAATATTTTTCGCCATTATCTTCAAAATTGGGCTAATCTCAAAATTGGTCTAACTAAAATTTAACTGCTGCATTATTGTTTCTATACAAACTATACCAACTATACTGACTACTAAAAGAAACATTTATTTTAATATTTTAAATGCATTAATTACTATTTATACTGTATCGTTAAAAAATAAATATGTGACAACAAGTATTGTACTTCAACTCCTGTACGAATTACCCCTTATCTTGATCAGGTTTTTTTGCTCAGGGGGCAGCAGTGGATTATTTGTCATCAGGAATGTGCACTCAAATATGCAGGTCCTTCGCTGATTCAGATACGTTCTCCATGACTTGGGAGGGGAAATGTCCAGTTTTCGAAAGATGCAAATATTTCACCCGCATAAGTAACACACAGTCATATATTGTATTTTAACGCTGAATAAATCCACATCAAATAAATTAAAATCGAAGTGTAATTGCTAAGTTGAAGCAAGTTTTATTGATATTAATGAAACTTTAACGTACTAGGTAAAACTGCTAATTGTTGTATAACAATAATCGCCGTGATTCTAATTGTGATATATGTTTTGGGTATCGCATGTTAAAGCATTGCATAGCATTGTGCAGCATTATAATACATTAACATAAAAACATTGTATAAACTATCATAATAAGACGTATTAATACGTACAATGTTTCACATTTTTTATACCTTAGACTTTATTTGAAAATCCTTTATTTTACATAGATGAGACGTATCTTCCATGTTTTAACTACTTTTCTATCCTTCACAAATATACTGAATGTAATGCGACGTGGAGTAGCGTCAATTGTACGCTCATACGATAAACGCTTCTCTATGTATGAATGACGAACAAACTATTTGATTTATCAATTTCAATGCATAGTATTACAGCAATGAGTTAAATTAAACTCATAACTTACTTGCGTTATGAACCCACATCATTATTTATAAAGCGTCAAATATCGATTGTGGAAATATTTCCATTACGACCTAGTCATCTCGATCGACACTTTGGAAATGTTGTCAATTCCATTCGATCACATCTGCAATGTGGACAGATATTTAAACTCTATTTAATATAGTACAAACAGACTCTGACAACTTTGTAAAATTCAATCAATAATAACGATGATGAGCTCAACACACACCAAAAGGGCAATGTCTAAAGAAATTGAGGTTTGATAAAAATAACAAAAACCAACAAAAACTACCAAACCTTGGTCGAAAAATAACACAATGCAACAAATTGCAAGGTCACAAACCCTTTTTTCGAAAATGTTCTTTGCAATTCGATCTTCTGAATTCGCAATTTATACTCGAAACATCCCATCATCTACAGCTTTTGCACGAATCGCATATATTTGCAATAAATAGAAATGATATTATAATGTGCATGAAAATACCATCAGAGTACCGGAAACGCCGCCATGCTCATTTCGGAGGAAAACTTGGCGACATCAGAAAACCATAGACTCCACAGAACGTGTGTGTTGTGTGTGTAAAGGATTTACAATGGTGGTGGGTAGCAAAGGAGGCATTGCAATTTGAGCAGTGGTCTGGTGGGAGCAACAGAATCATGTCGATGACTGCTATTTCTGCTCTTTTAAGGTAACGTTTCTACAAAAAAGAAACAAGAACACTTTTTTGTATCTGAACTACATCCCCTCAGCAATTCGTCGTGTTCCTCACAGCCCAGATATACTTATACCGTAGACTCCGCAGACATTAAATACGTACGACATTGTAGTCGTGCAGAAGACGGACAAAACCGAGTTTGAAGTAGCAGAGACGAGGATCATTTTCTGTTCAATCAATCACTTCTAAATGATTTTGTCCGTGATCTGGGACTGACAGAGTATAAAGCACACCTCCTAGGGTCGAGACTTCCTAAAAGACATTTGTTAGCACTCAGGTATGTTCTTTGCATTTTACAGAAAAAGGGACATGATGTTCACACAATATTTTGCTCAACATCTCTTTTAAGTGTACTGCACGGATATAGAAGAGTTGATGGCTCTGTTCAATTGCGCGTGCGCCGGGAGACTGGAGACTTTTTAATGGATCCCCTAAAAGAATCTTGGCAGTTCCGTTGCGCAGTGGTAATATTTGTGTCTCAATGCCTGCAGGCCATTTGTGTGCACCTGAAGGAAACATGACTGACAACATCAAGGCCCTTCTTAGTACTATTAATTATGAGGATAACGGTTGGATGGAATGTGGTGAAAGTGTTCAGATGCTTCTAGGAAAACAATCTGGTTCTTACATTATCTCCTGTTTCCTCTGTGAATGGGACAGCCGAGCTCGTGACAAACATCGGGAGTAATAACAAGGTCCCGAAAGTTAGAATTAGTTCCAGGGAACAAAAATATCAATTGTGACCCTTTCGTGGAAAGAGACCCTACTCTTGCCACCTCTGCACAAGAAACTGTGCATAATGACGCATGTTGTGAGAACATTACCTACGTGTGGCAAATGCTTTAAATATCTATGTAACAAGTTCTCCAATCGTTAAGATGCTAAGTTGAAACAGGGCTTGCTCACTCGTCCCGAAATTCGGAAACTAACTTTAACCGAAGAGTTCCTTAATTCGATGAATTCGGAGGAATGAGAGGGGTGGGTAGCCGCCCATATGTCGGTTCCATTGATTTTTGAGAAGCACCCGAGAACGATAAGTTGCAATTATAGTGTTACCGAATTGCAAGAGATCGCACCAGCACTAAAGGGTATTCCTTGCGAAAATTTATTAAAGTTTCTGAACGCACGCGCGCACAAGAGAACGAGAACCAATCAAAAATCACCCTTGAAAATATCGGCACTAGCGCAAAGCACCGCTACGAAAAGCTCTTTTGCTACCGACCGCCGATCTGATCACACCGGAATTGTTCGTGTTGGATGGGGAGCAGAATTCGCCGTATTTCGACGATAAGAAGCTTGAAAAAGGTAATTCGTCTCATGTTAAAATAACGAAACCATGTATGAGAGAAATGAGAATTTTAAATCATGAATATTCTGATAAATTCACGTGAACGCATTACGTATAAATATAATTTTTTTTCTGTCAACGAGGAAATAATATATTTCAACGTTCAAGAACGTATACTGAAGTAGAAAGCATGTGCTATAGGAATGGTTTCTTTTTATTTCCAGCTTTTTTCTGTCTTTCGTCTTGGATTACCACATAATAAATTCATTACGCGGGGATATTGCAGTCATATTGTATAAAATTCGAAGGACTGTGGTAGCGATTCACCAGAGCACGTGTTCGCCGAAGCAAAGGGGTTGCCACGACCTTGAAAGGATCTGGGTCGCCGTCGCCGCTCCAAGCTGTGGAAATATTTCTTCGAGACGACGTGTTGTTAGTTAGAAAACTTCACTAAAAATTCTAAAAAAAAGAACTGTTTAAAGAACCCAGAATTATAATACAGAGATAGAATTCACCTCACTTACAGACGTAGATAGTCGAGTAATTATATTAAAATTATGTAAACGTAATCTTTTACAATATTGCAGTCGTAAAAGGAAGCCAGATAGCTAATTCCTGTAAATAATTGTTAAAACCTATTTATTTAATTTTTCTATTATCGATAATATTTGTTCTTTTAGTGTGTGTTTTCAATTTATTGTTTAATCGCTTTCAAATTGTTCAAAACCAATAATTAGTAAAATAGTTATTATTAATGTACGTTCATTGCATAACGACATTTTCTTTCTTTGCTGGCTAAATTGTATAAGGTAATAATCTACGTGAAAGTGAAACAACGTCTTGTATATATTTCATTCACTATTCAAGCGGCAATTTCTTTGAAAGTGTATGTAAAAGGTATTTTGGTATGTGATTCGTTTTCAGTATTTTGTGTTTCCATGCATTATAGTCTTGTGTACAGTTATTTTATTGTGATTTTTTGTGAAGTGAAGGGTAATATAATTTTATGTTAAGTGTTTATGCAAGTGTTAAAACGAAAATGCAGTTGTTAGGTAATCCATTGTGTGATGTGTTGATGTGGCCATGTGGTGAAACTGGGTGGCACATTTCCATGTGTGCAGATGGTGTACGAATAACCAAGGTACGTAACAATGTAACAATGAGAGAGTATGTGTCATATAAACTTGCTGTTCGAGGATCACTGCCTTCAGGAGATTTTAATCCAGTTTTAAATAGTGGAAAGTTGACACAACAGTGAATTGTTGATTATTATTGCAGAATTGAAGGTGATAGATTAAAATTTATTCGCAACGAACAAGCAAAGCTGAGGGTCGACACTTATATTGGTCTTGCTGATGCATTACAAGTTCGGGCAAATGATGAAAATTTGAGAGCAGGGCGAATTGTTATTCTACCTTCAACATTTATTGGTAGCCCGCGCAATATGATGCAGAATTACCAGGATGCAATGGCAATAGTGAGAAAATTTGGAAAGCCAGATATTTTCATCACTTTCACATGCAATCCAACTTGGCCTGAAATTACCAACAGTATAAATACATTCGAATCTGCTAGCAATAGACCAGATATAGTTGTCCGTGTTTTTCATGCAAAAGTGAAAGAAATGCTTCGTCTAATTAATCAGAAGCACATATTTGGTAGAGTACAAACATTTCTGTACACAGTAGAGTTTCAAAATGGAGGTTTATCTCATGTTCATCTGCTACTGTGTCTTGAAAATGATTTTAAATTGAGAGAAATATCTGATATCGACAAAATTGTTTCTGCAGAAATAATAGATCCCAATGACACAAAATAATACAATTTAGTTAAGACCCATATGGTACATGGCTCATGTGGAATTTTAAATCCTTTGTCAGTATGTATGGAAAATGTAAAATGTAAAATGTAAAAATAAGTTTCCAAAACCATTTTCAACAGAAACCAAAGAAAATGTGAATGGGCACCCACTCTATAAAAGACGAAATAATGGACAGACATGCCTAAAAATTTCACGAGGCAATGAAATTCTGGTAGATAATGGTTTTATTGTGCCTGATAATCCTTTCTTATTGAAGTATTTTGAAGCTCATATTAATGCAGAAATTTGTGCGAGTGTTGATAGTGTGAAATATAATCATAAATATGTTTACAAAGGTCATGATTGTGCTAATATACAAATATCTTCAGAAGATGGAATTCTAATACATGATGAGGTATCAAAATTTTTAAATACAAGGTATGTTAGCTGCTTACAGAATTTTTGCATATAGCACGCATTAACAATCGCACAATGTAATTCGCTTACCTTTCACTTGCCTCATGAACAAGTTTACTTTACCAATGACAATGCATCTGAAGCTTTGTTTAGAGCACAGTCAAGAAGCACTGAACTTATGGCTTGGTTTAATTTAAACAAAAACCCGTCCACAAGATGTTCTTTTACTTATCCCGAAACACCACTTCATTATGTTTGGGATAAAAGCCACAACCGTTGGAAGAAACGTTCAAGATTTGCAAAAGTTATTGATAGAATGTATAATGTTTCCCCCTCGGATTCAGAAAGATACCACCTTCGCTTGCTGTTGCTTCATGTTATTGAAGCCACAAGTTTTGAGGATATGAGAACATTTAGAAATATTGTGTATCCTACATTTAAGGAAGCTGCGATGCAACGAGGTTTGCTAATGGATGACTCTGAATGGCATCGCTGTTTAGAAGAAGCCTGTGTTTTTCAAATGTCTATTCAGCTAAGGCAACTTTTTGCATTTATTTGTGTATTTCAACAGCCCTGCAATGCAAATAATTTGTGGGATTCATTTAAAGATTCTCTGAGTGTAGATCTACTCCAAAAACACAACGCTGAAGTTGCATATCAAATGTCCTTGCTCGATACTGAAGCCACTATAAAATTACACGGAATGTCTCTTGCTGTTTTTAATTTACCATCTGTCAAAGAAAATCCAATTCAAATAGAAGAATCCAACGCCACAAGCTTAGAACTCAAGAGCAAACTACAGGAAATGATGGAAAAAGCTAATGAGGAACAATTGCTCATAATTGAACAAATTATGAATAGTATTACACAAAATGACAACAGTTTGTGTAATGCTTATTTCATAGATGGTCCTGGAGGCTCAGGCAAAAAAAATTTATACCATTGCCTCATTCATTATTGTTCAAATATTGGAGTTGAAGTTATATGTTGCATAGACAGGAATTGCAGCTATGCTTTTACCCAATGGCCGAACTGTTCATAGCAGATTCAAATTACCAATGCAATTACATGAAACATTTGTATCGGCACTTAAAGTGAACAGTAAAGAAACTCATCACATTAAAAATCAAAACTTGTAATTTGGGATGAAGCATCCATGGCAAGTGCTCCTGCATTAATGTGAGTAAATAAACTTCTACAAGATATAATGAATAACGATGTACCTTTTGGAGGTAAAGTAATTGTTCTTGGTGGTGATTTTCGTCAGGTTTTGCCCGTAGTTCCACATACCTCCAGGCAAACCATTGTACATAATTCAATAAAGTCATCTCCGCTTTGGCCTCTATTCAAAATAATTAAATTAACAAAAAACATGCGAGCAAATCCAGAAGAAAAGGACTTTTCTTATTTTTTATTACAAATTGGAAATGGAGAGTATCCAGGCATAAATGGGGAACCAGAAGGAACTATTGAATTGCCTTCGTCTATTGTAGTCCAAAAAGACATTGTTTCTGAAATTTATGTAGAAACAATTTTTTCACCAAACTATGTTAAGAGATTTTATGAAACTGCAATTCTATCTCCTAAAAATGAACATTGTGATTACATAAATTCTAAAGTAATTGATCTCCTTCTTGGTAAAGAAAAAATATATTTTAGTGTTAATCATTTAATAACTGAAAATGAAAATGAAATTTTACAGTTCCCTTCAGAATTTCTCAATAGTTTAGAATTATGTGGATTACCTCCACATGATCTAAGATTGAAAAATGGCGCAATTGCAATGCTTCTGAGAAATATGAATGTTTGCAAAGGTCTTCTGAATGGCACAAGACTGATTGTTCATAACATGTATGAAAACTTTAGATTTAGAGATTATTACTGGGTAAAACGCAGGACAGCCAGTGTTGCTTCCCCGAATTGACCTCACACCATCTGACTCTATTCTTCATTTTAGTTTCCAGTTCGTCTTGCGTTTTGCATGACAATTAACAAGGCTCAGGGGCAAAAATTAGGCAAAGTGGGACTCTATTTGCCGAAACCTGTTTTTAGCCATGGTCAACTGTATGTGGCAATGTCCAGGGTACGTTCCTTTGAAAATATTAAAATTCAAATATTACCACAAGGAAACAGAAAAATTAATATTGTGTACAAGGAAGTGTTGCAATAGTTCAAAATTATATTTTTGAAGCCTGGATTCCATAACAAGTTTGCACCATTTTCATGGTCACAGAAAGTAACACCGAAGCCCATTGAGACCAATGATGGGGTCACTGGAGGTGAGTGTTAATTTATCTGAGAGAATTGATTTTGTTTTATACAATTTAAAACGGTCTTATTATTTTTGCCTTTACTTTTCGAAAAGGATTCTAAAAAATTTTAGATAAATTTTTTTATCTTATATTCCATATTCACAGAATGATTGTTAGAAGAAAATGTTTACTTGATATGGCATCAATTTAAAATATCTTTTATTTAAAACTTTTAAAGGACCTACTCAAAGAGTAAAGCAAAACTATTAAATAAGACAAGTGTGCTCTTTCTTCTAGTTAAGACATTGCTTTGTGAACATTAACCTGGGTACAGTATTTTACATTTATCTCAGATCTCACCGTCAAATTTTGACGGGTTCTCACTACTTTATTTATAAAATAATAAGGCATGAACTTTCGAAAGTGATTTCAGGATTAGCGTAAGTCAGCACGCGTTTAAGAGCAAAGCAGTGAGATTTACGTAAACAAAACAGGAAAAAATAAAAAATTAAAAACTGTACGGGAAAGACCTTTGCCGAGGATTCTCAGATTTTCTTAACCGCAAGGGGTCCATGCCGCCGCGGCCGTCCCGACGATCCACGCGCGCTGCCAAGTGCCTAGGCAGCTTTTACTTTCTCGCTACGAATTAGCGGGGAAGTAATATAATGCTTCCCGAATAAGAGACGAACTTTTGGCAGAGAAACGCTTATTACAGGGCTCTGGTAGCAAGAAAGTGTATAAAATCAGTTGCTAAATTTAGAAAACAAATCTCCTTGGTCCTTGACACCAAAAAATCGAATGACAACAAAACGTCCGTCCGTCTCTGAACAATGCTAGTGGCTAAACCGTTCAGCTGACTTTCTCCAAAATTGATATTCCCCACTCGATCTGACTGATGTCGGGGCCCCCTGGAACCTATATTTTAATTTTGGCAGTACATTACATGAAGCCCCTGGGACATCATCATATTAAAAAAAAATTGGCTCTATCATTTATAATTACATTTTGTTGTTGAACGGTGTAAAGGACGTTTAAAAGAATGGTGCAGGTCAACGAAAATACCTTCGTTGAAAGCTCTGATTTTTCGAAAATCGCGAAAAATCAAAATTTTGTTTGGAATATTCCTACAACAAAAATACAATAGGGATATTTCTCTTAGTGTCATCTGCTCCTTAAAGAGATTTTGAACTAATGTCATGTACAATTTTTCGAAAATTTGAATACTTGTCGTGTAATTTTGCATGAAAACACGGGTAAGAAAGCACGTGCTGTTTTAGCATCACTAGTTTCATATAGCCGTCGCCGTCGTCATCCTTGTCCTCATCGCCACTTTCCTACTCTCTCTCTCTCTCTCTCAAAATACTCCATGTTATTCTTCACACTTATCTTTCATCATTTGTTCATTCGTTACATTTCTCATCCTCGCCTTGCTTTCTACCTCTATTCCTATTATTTTTTTCGATTTTCGTTCTTCGCTCTCAACCTGTCTTGCTCACTTCTTCACTACACGCATCCGAACAGCATCCAAGGCTGGTTTTTAAGTCATTGCATCTCGTGTGAAATGCTGTAGCACGTGCGTGCAAGCGTCTGTGTGTGTGAGAGAAAGTAATGGAGCAGAATACGATAAGGATGCGGAAGGGAACATAGCGCACTTTGTGTTGTCAATGTGTAGGGTACCTGCTGCGAAGTTCGTATTGTTTTTATCGAAAGGACGATGGAATACTACCGTTCAAACAAACCGGCCGCTACAATTTTCCTGGATCGAGTGGTTAAAATCGAATTGTATGTAGTGTGGAAAATCGGCCACTGTCGGCGCTTGACGTTGTGGACTTCCGAGTGCCGCAGAAGCAACGGTGTTGTCGATGAGCTATCGTAGCCGGTGTGGCGGTCTCGGGCCGAGGGAACGCGGGGAGGAGGGGGCGGTCGGGCGCGGGCCGTTTTTTGAAAGTTTGAACTAAGTAATTAATCGCGGAAGCATCAGGCTCCGTGACGATGATATAGGGGGCGCGTTGCGGCCGGCACAGCCCGGCGCTTGTGAAATGAGGTGGAAATTCGCGCGGCCGGAAGGCGGAGAGGAGGGCGCGTCGGAGCGGAGCGGGGCGCGCAGAGGGCGGGGTTGCTGGCACTGGCGGCGACGCTCAGCTGCACAGGCGCCTGAGCGGTGCGGAGGCGACGATGGTCGCGTGTCGGTTGCCGTGGAGGAGGACAAGGGTGCAAGGGAGGCAGCCGTGACAGGGCAATGCAACGGTGCTGGCGGGCAAAGTGGCGCTCTGCAAAAGAAGCGGTCATCCGGAAGGGACATCGCGGAGGTGGGAAGTGGGCGGAGAAGAAGCGGTGGAGGCGGAATCGGCGTGAATGGTGGTGGTGGTGGTGGTGGTGGTGGTGGTGTTGGCGGTGGTGGTGGTGGTGGTGGTGGTGGTGGTGGTGGTAGCGGTGGCGGTGGCGGTGGCGGTGGCGGTGGCGATCGCGATGGGGTGGTGGTGGCGGTACCGGTAAGTATATGGGTAGGGTTAGGGTTAGGGATAGGGATATGGTGAGGGTTAGGGGTGGGGGTAGGGTAGGGGTGGGGGTGGGGTGGGGGTAGGGGTAGGGGTAGTGGTAGTGGTAGTGGTAGTGGTAGTGGTGGTGCTGGTGGTGGTGGTGCTGGTGGTGGTAGTGGTGGTGCTGGTGGTGGTGGTGGTGGTGCTGCTGCTGCTGGTGCTAGTGTTGGTGCAGCTGTTGCTGCTGCTGCCGATGGCGACGGCGACGGCGGGGGCGGGGGCGATGGCGGGGGCGATGGCGGGGGCGATGGCGGGGGCGATGGCGGGGGCGATGGCGGGGGCGATGGCGCGGGCGATGGCGGGGGCGATGGCGGGGGCGATGGCGGGGGCGACGGCGGGGGCGATGGCGGGGGCGATGGCGGGGGCGATGGCGGAGGTGTTGGCGGGGGCGATGGCGGAGGCGGTGGCTGTGATTATGGCGGTGGCAATTGAGGGAGGCACAGGCGAGAACGGGAGTGATTGGAAGAAAGAGCAGAGACAGACCCAGGAGCAGGGGTGGTGGCGGTGAGTGGGGCGCGGGGGAACGCAGGCAAGTAAATAGGTTGGAACTGTTAGGGTGGTGGAAAACGGGGGGGGGGTAACGGGAAGAAGGGTGCCGTAGCGCATGTACAATGTTCGATATAAAGGACGTTATGAAAAGGTATCTTTTTCGCAGATTTTCAGCTGCACTGCTTTGAGACAATTCGAAAAACGGTGAACGTTTTGCATGTGCAATGATTGAGGAATTGAAGAGTTAATCATTTTCAGGCAGGGTGACAGGCACACATTTTGTTCTGGAACGGGCGTAAGGGGTTTATTTTACTGTCGTATTTTCATGATCAGCTGAGAATGTTGATTTAAATACTGGCTTCTATTCCAAAGGGATTTTCTTTATAATTTGCGACTTGATGTCTCGTCCTCGTGTATTGCAGGTCAAATCGAATAAGCAGGAGGACGTTAGAAATAAAGCAAGCAAACAAGGAAGTCTACCTCGGAGACGCTGATGACGCCAGGATAGCACACAATTAAGATGAATGAGAACGCAGGACGATTGAGGGAAAACAAGTTGAAGAAGAATGAACACTTGCAACGCTAACATATCCTGTAATGTCCAAATATGGAAAGCATAATTTGCATAGTGGCCATTTGGGACAGATTATCTTAAATGAAATTTAATCTTAAAACTTTTAATGGCCGAGTACTCTTGAACCTATGCCTACCTGGCAATAGTCAATCTTCTTCTTTTTCTTCAATTATTAATTCCATTGCATTTGTGCCTTGTTTTCACATTGGTGATAATATACTAATTACGATGTAATTGTTTTGAAATGTTTTCTTTTTGAAATCTGATTGTTTTGATATGTTTGTATAACCTTGTTTCTAAAATAAATTTGTAAAATAAGTTTATATTTTTATAGCACCAGATGATGCACAAAACCTCTTTGCCGAAAGTGTGGTCTCCACCCATTACATTACCCATTATATTACCCTATATTACCCATTATATATAGACTAATTCGATAAGTATTTAGTTTGTGCTTCAACATTATTTAGTAGTCTCACAGACTTTATTAAAAACAATTACTACATACATGTGGAATGACATCCAATGGAGTATTATCATTAAAATCTAAGGTAGGAAACGCCTGAATGGAGAAGTAAACAGAGATGAGGACGATGTCTGTCACAAGGAAAAGGACTGCGATAGTGAGACGTCTGTCGACCGCCTTCTTTGAGTCTTTTTCTGACAACATACAGCTAAATAGATGATGAAAGTAGGGACTTTACTAATACAAATTATCCGTCAGAGACTGGACGAGGCTTTTCGCTGGCAATGAGCAACTTGAAAATGGCAAAGAAGTAACGAATATGGCGAAACATTCTCACCAAACGAGAATTTACAGCATAAAGCAAGAAACCTATTTCCACCGGTCAATGCGACCCAGTCCGGTATGGCACGGAGCATCTACGGGCGAAATATTGCTTTTGTGTGGTACTAGTGTGGTATGTGCCAACCATTTTCAACGCCACTTGGAACTGAGCGGTTTAAATAAAACCGGACTTCGACCACGTTTATAAGTGATTTGACAAGTAAATATTCGAAGAAGAAAAGTAAAGATTCGGTGGTAAAGAAAAGCGGATTCCGTGGTATAACGGTCAGCGTACCGGACTGTTGTACCTAAGTTGGCGGGTTCAAACCCGATGGTAGGCCTTCCTTCGGAGAAGTAATGCCGGCTGTCCCATGTATTAGAATTACTGCATGTAAAATATCTTCAACCTTAAAGAAGCCTCTGAGATAAATTCAAATCGCCTGATTGTCGCTAAACAATACCATCTTTCTCCGCTAGACGATGAAAGGCGCGTAGCGAAATTTGCGTGGTTGGATGGAAGTGTGGGCCTGATGGCCCGAGACTCGCCACGTAAAATAAGACATGAACAAACTAAGAAAAAATTGGGAAAACGTTAACAAAATGTTGAAACTGTGCTTTGAGCTTCTTTCAAAGTACCTCTTAAATTTTAAGTGTTTTTTAAAAGGAGCCTGACGAGCCAAATCACATGGATTATATTGGTTTTGGAAAAGAACCTGATGATTTTGGACTAATTCTATTGACAGTATCGTGTTTCCTATGGTAACATTGTCTTCCTTGCCCAAACTCTTCTCATGCCAAGCTAATATAATCAATTCCTCCAGCGAAGGATCAATTCTATTATCACTTTTCTCTATCGCCACTGGAAAAAGTGGCGCGCCGTGCTGTTCCGCCCCAGGGCTTCCGTTGTAAATGGGTGACTCGCTATCCGAGCCGAGAGGCGCCTCCCGTGCCGTGCCGTGCCGTGCCGTGCCGTGCGGGCCGAAGAAATCGGGTACCCCGCTAAAGAGCAATCTGGGCTGCCGCCACCACAAGCGATGCCGACCCAGCGAGGCGACATCGGCGGCCAGCGTACCCGTGAAGATAGCAATGCCGGCGAGGGCGGCGAGGGCGGCGAGGGCGGCGAGGGCGGCGAGGGCGGCGAGGGCGGCGAGGGCGGCGAGGGCGGCGAGGGCGGCGAGGGCGGCGAGGGCGGCGGGGGCGGCGAGGGCGGCGAGGGCGGCGAGGGCGGCGAGGGCGGCGAGGGCGGCGAGGGCGGCGAGGGCGGCGAGGGCGGCGAGGACGGCGAGGGCGGCGAGAGCGGCGAGGGTGGCGGCAGCGGCGGATCGAGGGCAGTGGCACGCCGGCAGCGCGTCCGTCTCCCCCACAGCGTCGCGTCCTCGCCGGCCCGGCCTCCGCGCGGGCTGCGTCGCGCTGCGTCGCCGCGCCCGCAGTGCGGCCTCAGATTAATCAGTGTCATCTTCCGCACTCCCGTAGATCCATCACGCGGGCGCGACCCCGGCCCCTTCGCCGCCACCGCCGCCACCGGCTCCGCGCCTTGTTTTCCAAATGAGTTGCTGCGAGCCCTCCAGTCGGACGCCGCGCCGTCTCCTCGCCCCCGCCGCCCCTGAGGCGGTACGCAGCTCCTGTGCCATCGCCGCGGTCGCGCGTTCCGTTACAGTGCGTCGTTGCGGCGGCGGAGAAGGTGGCGCAGGACGACGAGGCGGCTGTGACGGCAGGGGGTGGCGGAGGCGCCGGCTGTCGCAACGGCGGCGGTGCGAGTGGCTGTTAGTGGTGATGGCGGCTTCAGACTCGGCCTACTTCTTATCGATCGCACGCGATGGCCGGCCGCCCCCCGCCGCGCTCCCCGCTCGCTGTGTGCCCCGCCCCTCTTCGCCGCATTGCTCTGCGCCTCGCGGCCGCCCACGAGGTCGCGCTATCACTGGGAGTGGTGGCTCAGTGCATCAACTGATGTCACTGAAGTGCCTCTGGCCGGAAGGTCCTCGGTTCGAGTCCCGATAGTGGTAAGATTTTTGACACTCGCTTTTAAGCTAGGTCGAATTCAGCCTCTGTCTGGAGGAGAATTCTAGAGGACCGAGGCTCTGATCGGTAGCTTTCCGTGGTTTCTCCGATCAACACCATGCGAATGCCGAAGCAGTACCCTAACAAACGGGCCACGGACCGCCCGCATATTTCCTTCCTCTTCCTTGTCTTATCACACCGGTAGCGGTAGCTCAGTGCATCAACTGATGTCACTGCAGCGCCTCTAACCGGGAGGTCCTAGGTTCGAGTCCTGACGGCGGCAGGATTTTCGACACTGGCTTTTCAGCTAGGTCGAATTTAGCTGCTATCTGGAGGAGAATTCTAGCGGCCGGCTGCTCTGATCGGTAGTTTTCCGTGGTTTCTCCGATCAACACCAGGCGAATGCCGGAGCAGTACCCTACCAAACGGGCCACGGACCGCGCGCGATCTGTCCTTCCTCTTCCTTGTCCTATCCTCTCCCCTTACACACACACTTATACTAACATGCACTACACTACCACATATTCCGGGAGACCGGTCGGGAGCTTAGAGCTTGTCCCGACTGGGGCGGTGCCCCCCTGGTGGGAGAGTCCTGGTTAGGGGGAAACCCCACTAGCCGACGGTAGGTCGGCGCCGGATCTCGCCATCCAGCGGGGGAAGATCACCGCCATCTCCCGAGAAAAAAAACATGCACTACACTCACGGGACTAATGACCTAAGCAGTTGACGCGCCCGGAAACACGAAAAAAATCAATCAATCAATCGTCTTATCACCAACCTTTACGCATACTTACACTAACATGCACTACACTACCACATATGCCGGGAGACCGGACAGGAGCTTAGAGCTTGTCCAGGCTGGGGCGTTGGCCTACTGGTGGGAGATGCCTGGTAGAGGGATACCCCGCTAGCCGACGGTAGGTCGGAGCCGGATCTCGCCATCCAGTGAGGGAAGGGCACCGCCACCTCCCGAAGAAAATGCACTTCACTTACGGGACTCATCTCAGTAGTTGTCGTGCCCGGAATCACCAACCAACCCACACCCTTCGTTCTTCTCTCCTCTTCTGGTTCCAACTGATCCTGTTTTACCTGGCCCTCGCTGTGTCTCCTCGTCCTCACTTGAGCATCTTGTGTCATCGTGCCTCGTTCTCCATCGCCTCCCTCTATCTTGAGCCGTACGCAAATTATTAGAAGAAGTGTCTATTAAAGTTTGGTTTATTTTTGTATCATTGTGAAAACAATACTACTCTGTCAGCGTCTGTTTTATTTCACGGCGTAAATAACACTGAAATCTGGCCAACGTTCTTAAAGATACGTCTTCCCCATTATCGCACATTCACGACCACTTCACTTGTAACTCATTTCTCCTAATGGTAGAGGGTGTAAAACACAATCTCGAACAAATAGCATTTCCAGTCGTCACTGCGGGGTGAGACTGCGAATGGTAATGTACAGAGGTACATTACAAAGACCGCAGTTATATGTTTCCTACCTGTTGTGTAACGAACTTTACAAAATTGCTCTTCTTTTATATAAAATACTGCTCACATCAATCAATTTGCAGCAAAGATTATAAAAATACATATGTTTAACATTTTTCAATGTGTATTATTCAACAATGGAAAGCAGAAACCGTTCAAAGATAAAAAGTTAGGGAGTTTTTATCTTTGAGAAATGGTTCCCTTTCGTAATAAATATTTGTAAATAATTCTTCTGCTTCTGTATTAAGAAGTGTAAAGGCTGCTTCCGTGTCTCCAAATGTGATCGATTCTGCGTCGTTTCATTAATTTCACTATTCAGAATTGTTATATTTCTCACAACAGAAACATCGTTCTACTTTCTCAACCAATACATCCTTATGTTATGGACTCGTATTGCAGGTCTCTGTGATGAAAAATGGATAAATAATCTTCGTATGTGTAGACAGATCGCTTTCTATAACACCTTTACTCAAAATCCAAGTTGTTGTATCCTTGAAACCGAATAATTGATTTATGGCTAAGCATCCGTCCGGCCGTCTCTGCTGTCTGTGGTGTCAGTACTATGTGGGCTGCCGGTGCTATCTGTGCTGTATGTGATGCCTGTGCTGTCTGAGCTGATTGTTCTGCCCCTGCTCTCTGTGCTACCTTCGCTACCTTTGCGTTTTGTTCCCTGTGGTGTCTGTGCTGTTTGTGCTACTTCTGCTACCTGTGCTACCTGTGCTACCTGTGCTGCGTGTGCTGTCTGTGCGGTCCGTTTGTCCGACGGTGGTCAACAGGCGATTTCTCCAAAATGGTGATTTCTCGTTCGATCTCCCACGATCTTCGCAGAAAAACATGCACTACACTTTCGGGACTAATGACCTTAGTAGTTGACGCACCTGGAATCACTAACATCCAAACAACCATCAACAGTGTTGTCCGCAGTGCAAAAACTCCCTATTGAACCTCAGCTTTTATTCCCATCTCGAACAGGATTTTCGATCAGATTCCCTGATCCACAGAGCAAATGTTGAGGTCGCGCCTTGTTTTGGTTCGCGACATAAATGTAGGTTAAATGTTTCAAAACGTTGTCTAGAGTTCAGTGAGGAATAAAGCTATTCAAATAATCATTCCCGATGTTCTCGTGGCAGTAAGTCAACTTCCTCACGTGAGGCATAACAAGGAAAAATAGTCACAATCTGTTGCGCATTAGTCTTTGAAAATAGTTATTAATGCATCGGAGTGAATACATTATCTATTTTGGTCAAAACGCTCCTTGCTATCAGTATTCTTAATTCAACAATTTATATGAGTAAGGGTAGAGCTCCAAAACGCGTGCAAAGTTTGCAATTCTCCTCAGTACGTCACACAGTTTTTAACGTTTCTGTCATAAATAAATACCTTCAAAACGTGTCGAAATCGAGTCCAACCACGATCCTCCAGGAAGCAGAGAACCGACCAATGAGGAAAGGAAGGTCACGGAAGACCTGCAATGAGATACTCTGTTGCTCTCATTGTCTTTGTCTCATTTCTCTGGCTCACACTTCGTTCCTTTATTTAGCGAACCGTCACCTCCGCTTACTGCACTAGCCCGCGAACTGTGAAATTACCTCGCTACGTGACCTAGCTTCGTTCACACCGTCAGTTGCCTAGGTACTTCGCGGCCTCGTGCCTTCTCTCTCACTTTCTTTTCTGTCGTTGCCTCGCACCCAAGCTCGGCGCCACCCACATTCCCGCATCACGTTCTCTTCCGCCAAAAAGTCCACCCACGAGCCTCGCCTGCTCGGCCCCGCCCCGCCCCCTTTGCTCACCTCCGCGCCCGTCGCCCCTCACCCGCCCCCCGCTCGGCGCGCCAGAGCGCAATATACGAAATGAAGGCGGGAAAAGTTCGATTTATCTCGGGCGGCGCGCAGGTGCAAAAAGTATGATTTATAAAACGGAGCGTTATATCCCAATCAGGCGCCCCACGGCCGCGGGCGATAACTCGCGCGCCAACCGAAAGAGGCGGGGAGGGGGCGTGAGGGGGCGTGGCCGGGGAGGGGAAGCGGGGGAGGGAGCAGGAGGGGAAGAGCGCGAGGGCGGTAGTAAAGCACGCGAGAGAGAGGAGTGGTGAGTAGCGCGAGCCAAAAAAAGAATCAAAGATAGGCAAAGGTGGGGAAATATAATGAATCGAAAAGGCATAGAACAGGTAAGAATAGAAGGGGGTTAAAATGTCAGTAAGCGGAAGAGTAGAAAAAGAAGCATGAAAAGAAAATAGATTGGAAGTATGTAGTAGACAGAATAGGACAAAAAATAAGAGAGACGCAGAGAAACTTAAAAATGGAGCGACTAGAACGGTCGGAAAGGAAAGGAAAGGAAACAGGATAGAAAATACAAATGGATTGGTGAGAATGGTGCATGAATGAAACGAATGGGGGGGGGTCGCGTCCCTCTTTGAGAGAGCTGCAGTCTAAATAATAGTAACTTCTGGAAGAAAAGATTCGATTAGAGAGACACACACACTTCCAAGAAGAGTAATGTGGCAAAGAAATATGTATAAAACTGGAGGAGAGAGATTTGTTGTCAAGGCAGGGTTTGAAGTATACGAGAGGACACGTGGAAATAAAGACGGAAGTCGAAAGTTTGTCTTCAGTCGCTACGAAAAGCGTTAGGAAACAGACTATTTCATTAGCACCGCACTTCTAATCACAGGCAACTAGAAAGTGAGTTCGGGTGACATGCAGGAAGGTTGATTTGTAGGAATACTTGCGCAACAAACAGTGCCAGGAATATTCTGAAATCGCACGAGAATGTATGATACAATTATGTACTTGCGCTCTTAGCATCCAAATTAATGTAGTGATTACCATCGTATTACTCATTATATAAACAGCTAGCGGTTGTATCATCGTAAACTGTGAAATACAATTTCAGGATGCAACGCTGTGCATCGTGAAGCTAAAATTCAGATAAGTGGGATTATTTAATAGTGAACGAGGAAGAATTTTTTTTTTAATTTTTAGTAGTAGAGTGGATATTATCCTGTTTCCTTCATAGTTTCTTAAACTTTAGAAAACAATTAGAAGAAAACAGTGATGAACACTGGGAAAGTAAAAGATTGTCGAGACTCGTTCCTCACTTGTTGGGGCATTTAGAAAGTAAAGGGGCGTTTACTTGGAGAGAGTATTCCCTCCTGAGTTACGGAAACTGTTTAGCAAACACGTATAAACTCAGAAGAGAGCTATGTTCTCCGCCAAAGCATGACGTCACAGGAGATCTTCAGTCTCTGAGAGAGATAGTAAAGGCTCAGGTTCTGATATCTATCGTGTTTCCCGGGTTCTGGGAGAGAAATAGTGTAAGTACTCTGAGATCGAAGACGTTCTGGTCTCTTGAAGAGATTTAGCGCACACACGAATTGTGATTGGTTTTATTATGCCAAACATCCGCCAAGAGAATAAAAAACTGCAAAGAGAACTGCAGATATATTAAAAAACAATATTATGAATAGTGGGAGACGGAGTAGTTCACATTACAGTGAAACCCGGTTATGGTATTTCTGATATTTTATTAGGTCGACGTTTTGTAAAACTAAGTGCTTTATACTTTGAAGTAATGTCAATTGTCAATAACAAAATTTTGAATGTCCATAATCACAAAGAAAAACTTGAAAAATATAGTTAAAATCAAAATTTCAATTTGAAGATTTACAATTGACTAAGCTTGTTCATCAAAACACTAATATAATTAATCTGACATTAAAATATGTGTGTTATCGTATATGTCGCTCAAGAACGGCGAGCCGTCCAGATACACTTAGTTCCATAACAGGATTTTACTCCCAGGAAAGCAGGGACCTGTCTTTTCGGCTTATCCCCGCCCCATTCCGGTAGCACTAGTGCTCCGGCAAGCTGGCAACCGGATACGGCACGCGACTCTCAGGAGCGCCTCCAATTAAGCCTGGGTTGGGCCACCCAGCCAGTTCGGGACTAACAGTTTTCCAGACTGGCAGCGGCATCAAGTTTAAGCGTTACTCAAAATACGCCTGGGGAAAACAACTTTAATTATCCGTGAGTATCGGCCACTACCACAACAAAGCGAAAAGCACAACTGGGGGCACCCGGGCCAAACCAACTCTCCATCCCCTCCACGCCACCCTCAACCCGCCTCACCACTGCTCTCACGACAGCCACTCACGACAGCAGTTTCGTCGGAAAGCATGGTTACCGAATTTGGTGATTTCAAATTCCTGCTACGCCGTCGCTATGCCTGCGGTCGGCAAGTAGACGCCCCACTGGGGGCTACCCGGATGGGAGCCCAAGCGTCACGGAACACAGCACCGTCTACTCTGCACCCACCATCGCACTAACGACGTGAGTGACACCGAGAAACGCACGGTCAGGGTGGCCGTTTCCAGCTTTCACGAAAGTCTGTGCCCAGTACATCTGTAACTCCCCACCCTGCGAAGAAAGAATGCTAGAGAATATTTTGTAATTTGTTTTGGTAGAACATTGCCCAGTTAATGCACTCACACCAATATATCTGATAGTTTCGTAAACACGGATGATCTTCCGTAAAAAGGTTAAAAACGACAAGAAACGCGTGAATATTGATGGAGGTATAGCGTATCATTCTCACTTTTAATTAAAAGTGTTAAGATTTTATTGGATATCTTGGATCAATTTTATAAATTTATATTTGAGGGAAAAAGACGTGAAACAAATCCTTACGATAAACAAATACAAATACGATTTACTCTAACCGCATTAATGAGCCCAATGAGTTGATAAACACTATCATCCAATTTCCGCGAATTCCCAACAGTGTTTTATAAATCATTTTATTTCTTTTCAGTGAAGATTTTCTCTCTTAGCAGTTTTTTCTTGTCTTCCACACTTCAAAACTATTAAGGTGGTACAAACAGTTCAAATATAAATTACCGAAGACATCATGAACTTCCATGATAGATATGACAGCTCTTAGTAACCTCAATCTGTTTGTTTCGAACAAAGCAATATGGCCACTGCGAGAGAAAACAGTTCACGCCTAAGTGGTCAGGAGATTTGTTTCAGGAAAGGTCTCATGAAACGACTCCACCGTGAGTTAAGAGACTCGTGATTCGGGAGAGATACTAGCGTGTAAAGTATCCTAAGAAAGTTTATCTACTGACTTCATGAAAGTTAGAAGACTTTATCTCTTCGTGTAAACGCACCTTAACTGATAGAAAGAAGGAGAGAACAAGGCGTAAATTAGAGCACGCATAAGTGAATCAGATATGAAACCCGACTACAAGCAAGAGGAAGTGAAACGTGTGTGTGTGTGTGTGTGTGTGAGAGAGAGAGAGAGAGAGAGAGAGAGAGAGAGAGAGAGAGAGACAAAGAGAGAGACACAGAGAGAGACACAGAGAGAGACACAGAGAGAGACAAATGTAGATAGAGAAAGGGAAAGGAAGAAAGTTTACGTAAAATTCAAAACGAATATGTAATATGTTTTATAAAAACATTCTGTATGTTAATCCAGAACGAAAATTGTCTAGATTTGCTCGTAGCATGTACCTAATATCTAAACTGGAAGAGCGAGCGTGCACTGGCGTGCATGGACGAGGTTGGGCAAGAGCTTGGGAGGGCGAGGGCGGGGGTGGGCCAGAGCGAGCGTGAAAGTGCGAGAGTGAGCGCGAGACGGCAAAGGAGTGAAAGAGGCGAGAGCGTGATTTAGCGTGCGTGGAAAAGGGCGGACGAGGGCGGGAGAGAGCGGGCGTGGACGCTGTTGGACGAGAGCTTGGGAGATTAGTTGATTGTCAGTGATTCCGGGCGCGTCAACTAACGAGCTCATTACTCCCGTAAGTGTAGTGTATGTTTTTCTTCGGTAGGTGGCGGTGATCTTCCTCCGCTGGATGGCGAGATCCGGCGCCAACCTACCGTCGGCTAACGTGTTTTTTCTCAACGAGGTGTCTCCCTCCAGCGGGGGCACCGCACCAACCGGGCCAAGAGAGTTTGGGAGAGCGTGGGTGCGGGTGGCAAGGGGAGCGAGGGCGTGCATTGGCGTTCGAGGGCGTGCGAGGGTGTGAACGGGGGTGAGCGGGCGAGGCGGGCCAGCGCCCCGGCCAGTGCCCACGCCGCGCCTCAAGAGGCGTTCCGCGGCCCCGCCCTGTATTTGCATAGCGCGCGTGTCCGTCCTTGTCGGAATCGGGCGCGGCGAGCGGCAGCCGTGGGCGCCGCCCCGCCCCGCCCCCTCGCCGCCGCGGCGCCGTCCCTCCGCCCCCGCCGCCGCCCGTTTCTTGTCTATAAATTTGCAGCGGCGCGGCGCTCGAGAGCAAAGATTGATGCGAGCCCTCGGCAAGAACGCGCCGCACTTGACTTAATATGTCGTACATCGCCGGCGGAGGCAGCGGCGGCGGCGGTAGGCGGGAGGTGGCAGGCGAGGGCGTGGGCGTGGGCGCGTGTGCGGCGAGGACTGTGAGGACGGCGGGGGCGGTGGGGGCGGCGGGGGACGAGCTCTCCCGCGAAAAACGCGCCGCGGTGCCGGAAAACTTGATGTACGCCTCTGCCGGCCCCGCGTCGCCCGGCGTCGCCCCGCCTCCGCCGTCGCACTTGTACTGGCCGCACGACAGCTTGTAGCGCGGGGCTGCGGCCAGCGCCGCTTTTTGCCGCCGAGGACGCGCTGGCCGCCGCGCGGCGTGAAGGCTCGCAGCGGGGGAGGGGGACGGGAAGAGATGCAGAAGAGAGCAGGCGCTCAGGGAAGAGCGTGAGGAAGAGGAAGAGAAATAGAGAAAGAAGGAAAGGAGGGAGTTACACAAAGAAAGGAGAGAATGAGCGGAAGGGAGTGGAAAAAGATAGAGGATGGAAAGCAGAGCGAGGACAGTCGCAGGCGAGAAGCGAAAGGTGGAGGGGTGAGATGAGTGGGAGGAAGGACGCAATGAAGAGATGAGGAAGGGAAATATGCAGGGACGAGAATGCTGAGTAAATTGAAGAGGCAAGGACTACCGAGAAGGGACAGCAGGAACAAGCTATGTTGGAACAGGAAAAATGAGGAGTGACGACACTAGGAGACAAGCAGGGCGATAAGGAAGGAGAGAAGATGAGGAGAGGAGAATGCAAGAAATAGGAGAGGATTAGTTAAGTGCAGTAACGTTGTAAGATGTAAAAGAAATATTAGGACGAAAACTGGGAACGCCATGTGTTCCTTACATCTAGTTTTATTTACTCCAATAATAATAGTACTACTATTTATGCACATTTATAGCACACAAATACACACAGCATATTAACTTGTTACTATTTACAAAATTGTCCTACTCGCTTACTTTTGGAGTGGAAATCACTGATTGTCCTAAGAAATAATTAGAATGTGTAGGACGATAGACTTGCCACGTAAGGGATTTCGTGTTGTGAAATTTACGTACTTGGTTTTATCAAATTTTTATTGAACAAAGAAACATATTAGTCGTTTCAAAATTTTAAAATTTGGCTTTACACTTACAAATTCAACTTATTTCTCGCAGCTCCTGGCGCTACGAAGGAAAACACAATAACCATAACAATACACTATAATAACTTTCTTTTCAAATTTACAACTCACTCATATAAGTTAACCATTAATCTGAGCCGTGGTCATACTACCTTGAATTCTTTCTTATATTAATACTTGGTGTACATAAATTGGATACAAATTCCTATATTAACTGCATTTAATGTTCATGCACTTTCCTTTGGTTGATCACTGCACTCTTTACCGGTGAAACCGCTTAATTAAAGAGGAGAAACGAGACAAATAGGGTGAGTGATAAAGACCACGGAAAGGCAGAGAAGTAACAAACAATACGTGGAGACCACTACAAGGGACACTGTTGGAAACCTAACGCTGTTCTAGCGCAGTTTAAACGTTTGCATTTAAGGAAATATATGGCCATAGTCTTTCCGCTAAGGTATAACCGAACAACGCAAGAAACCCAGAAAATATCAAGATTATATTATACTGTCTTTTTATTTCGTACGTTTTCGAATAACACGAAAATAAATTCCCATTCGTTGAAACACATTTAAAAATATTCGTAGACGTGATTTCTTCTGTAGATAACACACAGTGGCAACGAGGTAACAAATTTGGCACTGTAACGTAGGTGTATGTCAGATATTCGCAGAATTGATCTTAATCAGATTGAGAGGAAGAGAAAATCACAGAATAATGCTACATTTAATCACAATTACGTAAGGAATATAGACAAAATTAGTAGAATATACATACGTAAAAAAATAGACGTCTACCTACATAAAGAAAGAACTGTGTCATCTACAGGACAAATCTATCTTCGAGATCGATGATGGCAGAGTTGTTAAAAATAGTAATAACAAAATACCGCAAAATAAATTGCACAAAAATAATAGGGAATAAAACGACCTTCGACTGAGACCGTAACCTGCATTCGCGCGCAGGCACGCACGCATGCACGTGCACCCAAAGGTAGATTTAAAATAAAGATGGCGTGTGAAGTGTGACTGATGCACAGCTTGAGTGACTACAGCATTGTTCGGTACGTTGGACCGATTACTTCCATCGGCTGAGAGAAGCGTCTACTCGTCTCGTCCCGGCCTGCCTCACCCCCGCGCTGCTACCGCCCCACGGCGCCTCTCGGCCTAATAGCATCGTGTTTATTAAACGCGTGCATTAGCATGAGCGCGCCTTGTCTGTCGGATCAGCAGCCGCGAGGCGGCGGCGGCACGGGAAGCTGCGACGCCTTGAGAATACGCCGCCGACGCCGACGACGCCCCGTACGTCGCCCCCGAGGACGCCCCCTACGACGCCGTCGCCGACGACGACGACGCCTATGACGACGCTCCCTACGTCGCCCCCGAGGACGCCCTCTACGACGCCGACGACGACAACGACGCCTATGACGACGCCGACGACGCCCCCGACGACGTCACCGACGCCACCAACGACGACGCCCCCTACGACGATTCCGACAACGCCCCCTACGACGCCCCCGACGACGACGACGACGCCTATGACGACGCCCCCTACGACACGACGCCAACGACAACGCCCCCTACGACGCCCGACGCCCCCTACGACACGACGCCAACGACAACGCCCCCTACGACGCTCCCTGATGGATGATGACGACGCCTATGATGACGCCCTGCCGACACGTGATGCCAACGACAACGCCTCCCTACGATTGCCCCTGACGACGACGATGACGCCTTTATGACGACGCCCCTACGACGACGCTAACGACAACGCTCCCTAAGACGCTCCCCTGAGTTTGTCGCCGACGCCGGCGACGACGCCGACGACGCCCCCGACGACGTCACCGACGCCACCAACGACGACGCCCCCTACGACGATTCCGACAACGCCCCCTACGACGCCCCCGACGACGACGACGACGCCTATGACGACGCCCCCTACGACACGACGCCAACGACAACTCCCCCTACGACGCCCTCGGACACTTTTCCGATGACGACGACGCCTGCGACGACGCTCCCCTTACGACGACGTAACGACAACGCCCCTAAGACCGCTCTCTGACGACGATGATCGACGCTTCGCGACGACGCTCTATGACGACGAATGACAATGCCTTCTAAGACGCCTCCTTGTGACGCACGACGACGCTGACGCTTGCGACGACGCTGACGATGTTTCTGATGATGTTCGCTGACGCTTACCAATGACGATGCTCATGATGATTCTGACATCGCTTCGCATGACGCTCCTGACGATGACGATGACGCTTGCGACGACGCCCCTACGACACGATGCCAATGATACCTCTACGACGCCTCGATTGTGACGATGCCGATGCCGCAGATGACGCTGACGACGTCACTGACGCTACCAATGACGACGCTCTGACGATTTGGCAACGCCCTACGATGCCTCGACGACGACGACGACGACGCCTATGACGACGCCCCCTACGACACGACGCCAATGACAACGCCCCCTACGACGCCTCCGACGACGACGACGACGCCTATGACGCCGCCTCCTACGACGCCGCCGATGACGACAGCATCGACGACGACGACGCCGACTACACCAACGACGACGCCCCCTACGACGACGCCCCCTACGACGACGCCCGCTACGACGACGTCCCCTACGACGACGCCGACGACAACGCCCCCTACGACGCCCTCGACGACGATGACGGCGCCTATGACGACGCCGACGACGTCCCCGACGACGATGACGGCGCCTATGACGACGCCGATGACGCCGACGATGCCGCCATCGACGCTTGCCCCATCCCGACCTCGCACCATCGCCACACTACGACTCCTACAACCAGAGCCGCCCCTCGTGTAGCTATCTTGCTTTCCATTCGTAGGTGCCAATGCTCCATCACCACACAAACACGGCAGTCCATCAAAACCACTCGTACACGTTCTACGAGGCCAAGAACCGACATCATTCTAAAAATACTCCTTGTCACTGTCGATACTGCCAATTCTGCCTCTCCTCATTATTGAATCACATCGCAGATATAATGAAGAAGGCAAAGCATGGGAAGATATGCAGACTAAAACTAGTAGAGCTACAACAGCGCATATTTTCTCGCATTTCTATCTTCGCAATTTTTGAAAATTCAGAGATTTGAAGGAAAATGAGACCTGCGCCATTCTTTTAAGCGTCCTTCGTTTGTCAGTGGAAAATATTGAAGAAAAATTTGACACGGTTTTTGAGTTTTTTATAATATGCATTAACTTTAAACAAAATTACATGAAAACTACTCGCGTTTTCAAAAATTTGCACATGCGAGTTGGTGCGCTGCTCTGATCGGTAGTTTTTCGTAGTTTCTCCGATAAATACCCGGAAGGTGCCGGAGCAGTACCCTCAAATGGACCGCGGACCACGCGCGATCATTCCTTCCCATTCCTTATGCTATCCTACACCTTACACCCTGATACTTGCACTACATTACTACACATCCCGAGAGACCGGGGGGGGGACTTAGAGCTCGTCCCGGATGGGGCGGTGTCCCACTGGTGGGAAATACCTATTTGAAAACCCCTTTAGCCAACGTTAGGTCGTCGCCGGATCTCGCCATCCAGCAGGGATATATCACAGCCAACTCCGGAGCAAAAAACATGCACTACACTTACATGACTAATGACCTTAGCAGTTGTCATGGAATCACCAGTAATCACCAGTAATCCAAATAGTTCTCAATATTGGGAGAAAATATATATATATATATGAGAAAAAATAAATTGGGTTTTTCATAGGCAACATGGTTTAGAAGTGGATTCTCGAGCGAAACGCAAGTTGTTTCCCTCTTTCAGGACCTACCTGACGTAGTTGATATGAGTGATACGGAAGATGCTGTAAGAGACAAGGTTTCAAACACAAAGCATTCGTCGTAATTTTTCATAAAGCACGTATTGAGAAACTTGATTTCGGGAACAAATATACGTGTGATGGAATAGATTAAAGAATTCTTTCCTGACAGGATAGTTCTAGTAGATTTCCTGATAGTTCTAGTAGGAGAAAAAGTTATCGAATATCGGCGATGTTACGGCAAGGGTTTCACAAGGGATCACAAGGAAACATTCCTTTTCATAGCTTTTGTAAAGTATCTATAAAGTAATTTATATAGCTCGAAAGTACAATTATTTGTAGACGATTCGTCGCTATAATGCGTAATTAAATCCAACGACAACGAAAATATTTTGCACAGATCTTAGAATATTTGCGATTGTGAGGTGAAATAAATATGGCACACCATGGATAAAAAAGAAAAGCAATTACAATTGGCCGAGGACTTAATTACAAGATAGCTATTTACTCTTTAGCTAAGACTCCATTTTGCGATTTTTGGTGTTGAGTGAGAACGATTGTGATAACAAAATATACGAAGTGTTGAAAAAGACGTGCAAGTCGTTACATTTTGTAATGCGAAAATGATACAATTGTAGGGTAAATAACGGCAAGTAGCGAAAAAATCGTAAGGATAATTAAAACTTCCCACAAAAAGCAGAGAACATATGTAAGTATTAGCAAAAGCAAATCAGCTACAGAATTTGGCTATTATTCATCGTGGCCTTTGTGAAAAAACATACTTTGTGTGTCTGGAGTGTCTGGAGAAGTCGGAGTTCACGGAAATCTCGATAATGATGTCACGATTAACGTTTGTTGAACGATACACTTATAACATTATAAAAGTATCGAATGCAATATATAAAACCGTATCGAACAGAGGCAATATCACAATCAGATTCTGATTACGTTTCAAATTTTTAATGAATATTTCATCACGACTATACGAATTGATCTGAGAAATATTAAATTCTTGATAACATTCCAAAATATCCACCATCATCCATTACTATAGTATCTATTTCCATAGTAACCATGTTCGGGAGTTTCTATAGCCTTTATCATTGCATCCAAAAATGAACACGTCTCAAAATTAATTTTACACAAAATGTTAAATACAATATTTACATATATTCTCAATTAGCGCAATGGATTAATCTTCAATCGGATGAGGAAACGTAGCAACGGGAGGACAACGGTAGTCGGTCATACTCGATAAACAATTACGGACGGGGAAAGTTGTCAGCATATCCAAGCAATAATGAACGTGCAGGGAGAGGCGAAGAGATCCGACAGGGCAGCTGGCGGGGCGGCAAGTGTGCGCGGTCAGGAGCGAATTCATCTAGTTTAACATCTTCGCCCGCGCAGAGTGCCCGTCGCCACAATAGCCGTTCGCTGTAGCAGAGCACATCGCGCATTCAGCGGATGGATCTCCTCGCGCGCAACGAGACGGCGAAGGCGACGGAGGACGGCAATAAGGGCGGGAGAGGGTCGAAGGGCAAGGTTTGGGACGGGCGTGAATCGACGCGGTGGGAGAGGAGAGGCGGCCATGGAGAGGCGTGGCGCCTTTGCGGGGAGCCGGACACAGGATGAGGCGGGCAGTTGAGTGGAAGCGGGTCGAGACAGAATGAGAGGGAACCGAGCGAGGCGCGGTAAGGCGGGACGGGACACGTTGGCGAGGGGTGGAGTGGGGTGAGGGTGGGATTGGGGTGGGGTGAGGTGGGGTGGGACGGGGCGGAGTAGAGTGCGGTTGGGCAAGGCTTGGCTGTGCAGGGAGGGGGGAGGGGAAAGGCGAGACGGGACCGAACCGGGCGGGGCGATGTGGAATGAGGGGTGGGCGGGGAAGGGTGCGGGAAGCGGAGCGGGCGGCGCGACGCACGCGACGCGACGGGAGGGGACGGGGAGCGGGGCGCGACGCGACGACGCGACGGACGCGACGCGACGCGACGTGACGGACGGACGGGACGGGACGGGACGGGACGGGACGGACGGACGGGACGGACGGACGGACGGACGGACGGACGGGACGGACGGACGGACGGACGGGACGGACGGGACGGACGGACGGACGGACGGGACGGACGGGACGGGACGGGACGGGACGACGGACGGGACGGGACGGACGGACGGACGGACGGACGGGACGGACGGACGGGACGGACGGACGGACGGGACGGGACGGACGGACGGACGGGACGGGACGGACGGGACGGACGGGACGGACGGGACGGACGGGACGGGACGGGACGGGACGGGACGGACGGACGGGGGACGGACGGACGGACGGACGGACGGGACGGGACGGGACGGGACGGACGGACGGACGGACGGACGGACGGGACGGACGGACGGACGGACGGGACGGGACGGACGGACGGACGGACGGGGACGACGGACGGGGACGGGACGGACGGGACGGGACGGGACGGACGGACGGACGCGACGGGACGCGACGGGACGCGACGGGACGCGACGGGACGCGACGGGACGCGACGGGACGCGACGGGACGTGACGGGACGCGACGGGACGCGACGAAAAGGAATGGGACGGGACGGGACGGGACGGGACGGGACGGGACGGGACGGGACGGGACGGGACGGGACGGGACGGGACGGGACGGGACGGGAGTTGACCACCACCATGCGGGGCTGGGCGGGTTGAGCATGCGGGGGTGGGAGGGGACCGGTGGTGGGCGGGCTTGGCGGGTGCCTGTGGTGGTGCGGAATGGCAACGGACGAAGCGGGCGGAGGAGTGGGCGGCGAGTGCTATTTTCGCGAGATGGAGCGAGCGGCGTCTGCCGCTCCGACTAATGTGTTTTCGCCTTCCCCGTGCGCGTATTTCAATGTCCAGCGCACTAGGATCGTTAAGTCCTTCAGATCACACAATTTGTCCCGCGCGACTGCGGTAGTGGAGTTGCTTTACGTGCCAGTGGCCGCTTCGCCACACTCAAATATGCAATACGCTCCTGGAATATTAAATTAAGAGAACTGAAAACACATTTTCGAAAATTTGCTTTTAGAAACTCAACAAGGACGGACTTGTTTCAACTGATCACTCAAGGTGGTCAAAAGCTAAAACACAGCTTTTATTGATTCATCACGTATGTTTTTAAATTTCTAATTAAGGTTTAATGAAACGTCTCATTATTATTATTATTATTATTATTATTATTATTATTATTATTATTATTATTATTATTATTATTATTATTATTATTACAATTATTACTTTACCTCACAAGAAATGTCAAAGTCATATGCTTCAAGACAACTTGTACATTAATGAAAACTAATCCGAGGTGTTCTTGTGAATGCAGGTAGGGTGAATACCTTCCTCTAAACAATTTTTGTAGATATTTATGAGAATCAGTACCAAAGCTTTGGATGTTGGTGTCATTTGAGAGTTGTAAGCCAACTTCATTGTGGATTTCGCACATTTGATATGAAACATCGCACACTTGCGAAGCTAATTTCCATTCTTTGTTGTTGCGTTCAAATTGTTTGACAGGTGTAAGTTCATTCTTCAGTTGGTCTTTATTACGACGGTCGTTCAATATATAATGCCCCTTTTTTTTTCAGAAACTATTTATTCAAAAGTGTTATATTTTCGGGACATAATAGCTACATGTTTCTTCTACACGTACTATTTTTCAACATAGTCTCCATCAACTTTCACGGTCTTACGCCAGCGTGAAACAAGTGCCTGCATTCCCTACCGGTACCAACTCTTGTCCTCTGCGCGAAGCCATGTTTTCACCGCTTGAATGACGCTCTCATCATCATCGAAGTGTCTTCCACGCAAACCGTCTTTAAGAGGTCCGAAGAGATGGAAGTCCGAAGGTGCCAGATCTGGGCTGTATGGTGGATGGGGCAATATTGTCCAACCCAATTTGGTGAGGTGTTCCCGGGTTCTGAGACTTGTGTGCGGGCGTGCATTATCGTGCAGGATCAAAATTTCAGCCAGATTCTTGTCATGCCTGACACGCCGCAAACGATTCTTGAGTTTGTCCAAGGTCTTCACGTATGCTTCGGAATTAATGGTTGTCCCTCTTGGCATCACATCAACAGGAATCACTGTCCCAAAAAACAGTAATCATGACTTTTCCAGCAGAGGGGGCTCTCTTGATTTTTTTCTTCCTTGGTGAGTGAGGATGGTGCCATTCCATTGACTGTCTTTTGGTTTCCGCCTCAAAGTGGTGCACCCAGGTTTCATCACCCGTCACAATCCGGGTCAGAAACGCTACCCCCTCAGCATCAAACCTCTCCAACAAATCAGATGACATGATTGTTCTTTGCATTCTGTGTTCTGCTGTGAGACTTCTTGGAACCCATTTTGCGCAAACTTTTGAATATCCGAGAGTCTCGATCATTGCACACACACTTCCACTGCTGACTAACAGCTGTGAGGCCAATTGTTGCACTGTGATGCGACGGTCTGCACGTATAATGTCATCCACGCGCCTCACCATGTCTGGAGTGGTGGCACTGACAGGACGACCGGAACGCGGTAGATCTTGGAGTTGAGTTGTGGCACTTTCTGACGCCTTCACTCTCTTTGCCCACCTCCCGACTGTGCTCCTATCGACAGCACAATCTCTATACACTAAACACAAACGTTTATGGATATTTCCCACAGTTTATTTCTCTGCAATCAAGAACTCAATCACTGCTCGCTGTTTGTAACGTGGATCACTAACAGACGCCATTTTAAAAATTCACTACAGTTCTGCCAACTGTTGGAATTATTTGAAACTTCGTCCACCTGGCGGAGAAACACTGAACTTGAAGTACCGCGAAGTACAACTTTCAGTTTTTGCTCATTGTGGAGAAAAAAAATATGGGGCATTATATATTGAACGACCCTCGTACTTCGATAGAGTTTGAAATCGACCATGTAATGCTGATGTGATATGCAACAATCTGTGTTTTATTTTATACTGTAGCCGTATATAGACACACTATCATTCAACTCAGTGGGATAAGGGAAATGCAAACCCACAGTGGGCTCAAACTCTCACTCTGAAACACTTTGCCGGATCTCAAATTTCCTGTTTAGATAGGAGTAATCGCTTTGTTTAACGTGAAAACAAGTCTTCCATTTGATTATTCATTTTGAGAGAAAATTCAACAAAGCTTGGTTAATCTTATAAATCTTCAGAATAGACAGAATCCATGTATGAGGCACTAAGTCAAATGTCTATTGTCCACAGATACAGATACATGTACGCGTTTGTGAACTTCTTGGGTAAGCAAACAATCAATAATTAATAGTTTTTGCGTCATCTGTTTCCTTTTTAACTACCAATTCGTCCAGTACGTAAAGGTATTAATTAATCATGTAATTATTACTTTTTGAAGTTATAACAGCAGTTAATATTTTGTAGAGTTTTAACAGACACAATTCGATAACTCTCTGTTTAAAGGCTGCCGTCTTGTTTAGCCAACATAAATGGATAAATGCCATTAAATTCAGCCGCATTTAGGAAAAGCGGCTAGATCTTGAAAGCAGCATTAAACAATCTCGCTAGGTGTAAATGGAAAGCAAGAAAGAGTTTCTACCAAACATTACGAATGCCATCTGGACCAGGGGATTACCAGTTCTGAGTGACCCTGGTGATTGCTCTAATACCAGTTTCAGTAATCGCAACTGATGACATTTCATCTATATCTTAGCAAGCATCTACGAAGCCAATACGCATAATTATTGTGATGGTGTAGAGATCAGATATCAGACCAGAAATTAACTATAGCATTTCCATTCGGGGGTGGGGGTTGACATCGCTGCTCTCCTCCATCACCAGCCTCCATTTGTCTCTAATTTTTTTATCGGCAACAAGAACTGATTCTTTGCACCTTCTTTTTGATTCTCGGCGTATCCCTGATTCTCGCTCCCAAACCTGCAATTATTTGGATAAGTCTCTCTGTCTCTGTTTCCCACTTTCGATTAAGATTTTTGGAGTTCATCCTAATTTCAAACTATTGATCGGATTCCTATTTTCGCCTTCAACAAAAATACTGAAGAATGAGATTTTTTAATGAAATATGTTCCTTCAAGATAGATTTTGAAATTTTGAAAATTTGAGAACTTCTCGCGTAATTTTGCCTAGTAGTACGGACAAGAAAGTACGTGCGGGTTTAGTACAACTAGTTAATCAACGCCACAGGGTTGATTATATTCGATTTAGGGGAGTTGGGAGGGATGGAGACAAAGGGAATTACAAAGCCCAGGGTAAGAGCGATGCAAAGGGTAAGGTGAAGGGAAAGAGGATATGGAGAGAGGAAGGGGCAAAGAGAGCGAATGCGGAGGCTTGAGCGGCCGCGGAGGGGAGGGCACGGGCGGCAAGAGTGTAGGTGGAGGGGAGAGCGTGGGCAAGGTGTGAGCAACGGCACAGAACCAGTTTTCCGACATTTTGTCACTAACATGTCGTCTGGTGTACGGACCAAAAATATTAACTGTGGGATCAACAACATTTCCTTCATAAACCATACGGTGACATTAACATCGACGGCTGGTTGCCGGCAACGAAACACTGCTTGGCGGTTGGCCGCGCACCACGCACGCCTGCGGGGGGGAAAGTACTGGCGGGGCGGGGGGCGGGTGGTAGGTCACTAACATGTCTGCTGAACGGCCCAAAAACATTGTGGGATCAACATTTCCTTCTTAAACCATACGGTGACATTAACATCGACGGCTGGTTGCCGGCAACGAAACACTGCTTGGCGGTTGGCGGCGCACCACGCACGCCTGCGAAAGTACTGGCGGGAGGGGGGCGGGTGGTAGGGGAGGGCCGAGGGCGGAGGAGGTAAGTGTGGGCTCCCGCGGGCGCCTTCGGGAAAGAAATGCGCTCGTTAGCCGCGCTGCCCAGTGCTTAAGGATTAGAAGTCGCCATCTATTAGCGCAAACAGAGTGCGCCGCTTGCGGGTCCCGCCGGCTGTGCCTCGTGCGCAGCCCGCACGCTTTGCCGCAGCCCCCCACCCCCCTCGCCGGCCCTTCCCCGCCTGTTCCCCCGTTCCATGGCTCTCGCCCTCCCTGCTCCTCTCCACCTTCCCAACGCCTTGCCCGCCCCTCCCCTCTCCCAAGCAGTCTTCCCACTTTTCTCTTCCTTCCCCTCCCTTTCCCATTCCACTCCCTCGATTTCCCTCGATTTCCCGCCGTTTCGAACCTTTCTCTCTCTCTCTCTCTCCCACCATTTCTCACCCTTTCCCGTTTTCCCTCTGCTTTATCTGTCCTTCCATGCTGCCGCCTTGCATGCGCACCGCTTGTATATGCCCTCCCATACCGCACCGGAGTCTCCCCCCCTACTCCGTGCATGAAAGAACCGCTGCTCCGCTCCCAAATGCGTGGGGTATGAGAATTGCGAAGAGAACGCTGTGGAATGTTGTGGCGCTAATCGCATTGCAGAGACCGTACTCCGTTTTTAGTAATATGTGTTTAAGAAGTACAGATATACATTATTTTTTACATATTATAACGTCGATTGTCATTCCTCCGTCGTCTGTCAATCCTTTCACTCAACTAAATTAATCACAAACCCAAAATACACGTAATAAATTTTACGCCATTTATACCTAAGCGACTAGGTTTCCTTTCTCCTCTTCTTTTTCTACATTGTCATACAGTGCCATTTTTGTTTCCTCGATTTCTCACTTTTCTCTCGAGAAATATCTAGAGAATGTCCCGAGATGTCACGTCAAGTCAGCCTGTCCCCACTAACGCCAACCAAAGGAAGTTTGGATGCCTATGTCAATCTGATTCGTTCCTACAACGAGATAGGTTCGCAGCCGCCTCCCACACGTATTTTTATAACTTCCCTGTAGATATTGTAAAAAACACATACAGTCCATTGATTGATTGGAGATTCCGGGCGTGTCAATGAAGGTTATTAGTCCCCTAATTGCAGTGCATGTTTTTATAGTGAGTTGGCGATGATCTTCCCCAGCTGGATGGTGAAATCGGACACCGACGTACTGTCGGCTAGTGGGGTTTTCTCAAGTATCTCGCACCAACGAGGCATCGCCCCAGTCAGGACAAGCTTTAATTTTCCGAGCAATCTCCCGACCACGGAAAACGACCGAGCAGAGCAGCCAGCCGCTAGAATTCTCCTCCAGACAGCGACTGAATTCGACCTAGCTGAAAAGCTCGTGTCGAAAATACTGCCACCATTGGGACTCGAACCTAGGTCCTCCCGGTCAGAAACACTACAGTGACATAAGTTGATGCCCAGAGCCCCTTCTCCCAGTGACGCATACAGTCAAATTTTTAGAAAGGTTTGGCAACTTGTATGTACTGTGGGCGAAAAATATTATTTTCGATTTTTGTGTAATTTTGTCTGTCTGAAGTCTGTTCTTTTATAATAGGATCGGTTTTTTGCCTAATTCATATTACAAGACGTTTAAATGTTCATTTAAATATTCACCTGCGCTTGGTTAACTCTGCCGGGTACGCCTACGTTTGTGAATACGGAAATTTCGTTATAGTTTTGAGAATGATTTTTCAGTTGATATGATAGCAACGTTTTGTTAACGTTGGCAGATCTCTGTATACTTCAGATATACGCTTTCATTTGTTCTTATATCTTTAGTAGATCCCTCACTATAGAACAGATGTTCTGGTTAGACTGATATTTTGTCATTGTTGTGGTCTTATTATTACATTTTCCATAAATATATGTTCAAAAATATATCCACGGTTATTTAAATATTTAAAAAATATAAATAAAATAGTTCCATGAACTTAACAAAGTTACAAAAATGCCCAGATATGTACAACAGTGCTAACAATAACTGTACAACATTTCATTCTTGTATCTTTAATAGTTTTTAGGAACAGGAACATTAATTTATAATGGTAGAGAGAGGCCTTACAAGGTGCCCTTAACAGTAAGTTCACACGTTACGTGTTACGTGTACAATCGCGTTTATCAACAAAAATGTTGAACCGTACGGTCACCATCCACTGTTAGGCGCGCCCAATCGGGAGGTATTTCTGTATATTATATATTCTACAATAGTACACGCAGTATAATGTAAGTGTACATGTAGATTACTATCAGGCTCGATTTATTGTTCATCACTCACAAAACTAGGAATTCTATATTTGCAATGGATGATATGGATCGTCCCCAAAATCAAAATGCCAGCACAATCTCCAGGCCAGAACCCCATCGAAGATTAATGGTAAATTCGGAAGAGAAAGTTCGCAAAGCGAATGTATCCTGCAAAGATCTCGAAAATACAGTAGCAGAAGAATGGATGACCATCCCGCGACAGTCATGCGGTCGCCTACTTAGATCTATGCAACGAAGATAGATGCCATGCTGTTATAAAATCAGGAAGATCCCCCATGAAATATCAGACACATTTATTTATTTATTTGTTAATTATGGTAGCATCAAAATCTAGGTCATTAGCGACCACTATTGGAGTTAATGTTATGGTATCTGTGAAGATGAAACGATATGGTGAAGACAAGGGGTGAAAGGAAGAACACAAATACAACCATGACCGAGGCGGGACTCGAACCCGCGACCCTTCGGTCCGAGATCACTACAACACTACTGCCTTATCAATCTCGACCACCCGATCGGCAAACATTTATTTTGTTACATAGGATTTCCTGTATGTAGTATTGTTTTAAGTGTACGAATAATAATGACGTAATTTTTCTCCTTGTTTGTATCGTTGCTCTGTATTTTCTGTTTCATTTAGTTAACGCAAGACTACTTTTTATATTTCGATCTTGGGATGACTAAAACACCATAGAAAATAAAATATATTTCATTTCTAAAAAACTCCTTTTTTATGTTACTGTGTCCTAATTATACTTGTACGAATGAAAATACCATATAATGGAAATATTTATAACTGTATTAGTACGAAATATTTTCAGCCAAGAAGGTGATACAAATATAACTAGTATCCTTTTAATTTACGATACAGGTGTTCGAAATACAGTGCCTATTTAACAACTCTGCGGCTATGATGCTTCGGGAGTGATAAGCAGTCGATTCCGTCGTATTTGACCGTATGAATACCCTTAAAATATCGTGAGAACTGTGTTTCTTACTACGGAGGTGAAGTAAACTCAACTAACAGTTGTTAAAAAAGCTCTCCACCTACTTATACGCACTTCTGGCTCCGAAAAAGGTGATTCGACTACTCATTTGTCTGTGGTGGAAATTTCTCTTCTTTCATACAAAATAGCGGAGCTGATGAATTGTTTTCGTATAGTATCCTTCAACAAACTCATGAAAAATTCACAGCGATGCACCGGGAGATCTCGCCAGCAAATTCTCGCAAGATCTCGCCCCGTAAATTTACTGTTATCATGCCAACCCTTCTTGCACTTCGATTTTTGACACAATACTCTTCGAAAACTCAACTTCGTTTTCGAGAAAAATCACTGCCAGCTGCATTCACCTTGAACATATTCCCGTTAGTTCCTCCCGATGGTGAAAGGGGCTGTGATGTTAATCAGCACTGAAAGAACTAGTGCAGCCACAGCAGCACATATTTGCATTATTTCTAAATTTGCAACTTTCGAAAATTCAGAGTGGTAAACGAAAATAAGTCCTGCATCATTCCTTTGAGCGTTCGTTTTCTACCCGTGGAAAAAAAGAAAAAAAATTGGAAAGGTTATTGGGAAAATGTGTTTTTTAATAAACTGCATTCATTCCAAGCACACATTACGCAAATCTACTAGTTTAAAAAAATGCACAATCTTTTATAAAGAGCTAATGTTTTAGAACAGATTTTGAGGCAAAAATCTGTATCTCCAATTTTGTAATTTTGAAGAGTCAAAATTTTCCAATTTTCGAAAATACAGTTGATCCGAAATGTAACTAGCACCGATTTTTTACCGTTCTTACGAGGAGAAAATTTAAACAAAAACAGAACTCGCTTATGAAAACAGTTCGCGCCGACGACGGGGTACCGAAATGCTTGCGGATCACTGGGGAAAATCGACACCATCGCCGGAGAGGGAACTGCCCGAAAGGCTCCCTCAGACCGGCGCGGAAGATCCGCAGCGGATGCGGCACGGAAAGTTCCGCGCTACACGTTGGTCCGTTCACACCGGAGCGTCAATGATGAACCAGCGTTTGGAGACAGTGTTCATCCGATAAATAGGCGCTCGCTTCTGTTCATGTGGGGAATAGAAGTGCCAAGTTACTCAGTTCGTTTTCTGCGCACATACTGTATGGTACTTTTTCCTTCTTTATTTACGTTTTACCCGCATATTGTTAGTATCTCTTTAAAAACGTAGAAAAGAGGTCAATGATTTTGACCTAGGAAGGCAAAACAACGATGAATTTCACACCTTCATGCCACAACGAAGAGAAACGCTTTTAATTTACGAGAATAACCAGTTCCTGTTTTGATGAAATTTTGAATTTGATTTCAGAAAAATAACCTGAAGTACAACTTGTTATTGCTCACATAAATATATTAAAACTTTTCATTAGTAATATGTACAGAATTTTAAGAACAAAAATTTTTAAAAAATCAACGTTCAATATTATTTACAATTAATTGAAATACTGAACACGATTAGAAGTATATTATACAACCGTTCTGTCGTGTCAGATTCACGGGGGAATGGCAATTATTCGAGATTCGAGGAGTCTTTGCCTTGGTTTCCACAGCGAAACTGGAGTGGCAGTAGAAAAAAATGATTGGAAATCTGCAGCGAATAAAACGCTGTGAATCCGCTGCCGCGTTACTCGCCTGCCACGCAAGTCTGCCACATGCTCATCAGCCAACATGCGACGCGAAATTTCCGCTGCGGAGGTTCCGTTTAGGTAGCGGATGTCCCGCACCGATCTTTGGAGCCTTAACTCCGCTCACTAAATCAGTAGACGTAATGTAGTACATGAAAGTACAACCACCTACAATTTTCGATTAGATTAATGACTGAAGGTGTGAATGAATAATTAAGCCAACAGAAAATTATTAAAATGAGTGACGTTGTTTTATTAGATTGTGCATACTGCAGTATCACAAAAAGTGTACATTGCGCGTAGCTCCGTGAAGGTGCATTATTCACAAGAGATCTGAAAAGCGCATTAAAGACGGCAGACAATTTGAAACTTATTTTAAACTATTAACTTAATTAAACAGTTTGCTTAAATACATTTTTAATTTAATGAATCTACCATATTTGTGCGGCATCCGGTGACTCAAGGTTCCCTTATACGCATCATTCAAATATTTCTGTAACCTCATAACAGTTGCAACCTCATACCAGTTGAGAAAGAGAAACATGTTAAAATATTTTGGACTCGAAATATTCCAGAGCACATTCCATATCTACTACATCCCATTCCTCCTCAAACATCCTCTACGTCTACTAACTTATTTCGTTCCGTTTTTATTATCTATTGTTTGAGTGAAGGAACTTGCACATCCCCTGTCAAGCACCTCTTTGTTCCATTCTTTCCCGTCCGCGTGCAAGCTCTCAGGCCAACTTAATTAAATAACTGGCCTCATTCCTCTGCCCGCATTTACAGCTTCTCGCACTTCTTTCCGGGCGTATGGAGATCAGAACGTGAATGGCTCATAATGAGGCGCACCTCGGCCAGGCTGTATGCGCTCGCCGGGCGGGGTGGAGGCACAAAAACCGAGCGTCCTTGAGCTCGTCCATTCGACGTCCCGCGTGGTCTCTCCCGGGCGCGCACATTACCGCAGCTGAAAAATTCAGCACGCCCGTAACACACACATTTACGCCCGCTTTTTAATTTAATGCGGTTCATTACAGTACGCAGGGCGTCCCACCCTTCTTCCTCCCCTCCCATTTCCCGTCCTCTCCCCCACCCCGCCGCCGGCATTCCGGTGGCTAATTTCCTCAATACCTCGTGCCGCGCCGGGCGCAAGGGCCACTGCAGGGAGTGGGGGAGGGGCGCTTCGCTCTGGCCCCCACTACTCCCCCTCTCCGCCCCTCGCTCGGCGCGCTCCGCGAGGTAACTTCGTGGGTTGCTCCAGTTTCACGGAAACTTTCCTCCCCAACACTATCTCTCTCCCTCTCTCTCTCCCTCCCTCTCTCTCCCTCTCCCTCCCTCTCTCTCCCTCTCTCTCCCCCTCTCTCCCTCTCATATTCTCATTCTTTCACATATTCTCTATCAAACATTCTCTTTCTCACCCACATATTCTCTCTCTCAAACACACATTCTCTCCCTCTCTCACACACACATTCTCTCTATCAGGCATATTCTCTCTTTCTCACACACATATTCTCTCTCACACACACACATTCTCTCACACACACATTCTCTCCCTCACACACACATATTCTCTCTCTGACACACATTCTGTCTTTCACACACACACACATATTCTCTTTCTCTCTGACACACATATTTTCTCTCTCTGACACTCGTATTCTCTCTTTCACACACATTTATCTTTCTCACACATTCTCTTTCACACATATTCTCTCTTTCACACATATTCTCTCTTTCACACATATTCTCTCTTTCACACATATTCTCTCTTTCACACATATTCTCTCTTTCACACATATTCTCTCTTTCACTCATATTCTCTCTTTCACACATATTCTCTCTTTCACACATATTCTCTCTTTCACACATATTCTCTCTTTCACACATATTCTCTCTTTCACACATATTCTCTTTCACATATATTCTCTCTTTCACACATATTCTCTCTTTCACACATAGTCTCTCTTTCACACATAGTCTCTCTTTGACACATTCTCTCTTTCACACACATATTACCTCTCACACACACCTTCCTCCCTCTCTCACATATCGTCTTTCACACATATTCTTTTCCACATACAAACCACTCTCACTTTCCCTCGCTCTCTCTCTATATTCCTCTCTCTGTATCTCTCTCTTTCCAGTTCGCAGAAAGAAAATGAGAACAGAGATCCTTCGCCGAAGTGAAGAAGAGAAGAAAGGTGAGATGTATAGGAAAATTACAAGGAAGGGAGTGGTAAGAGGGGAAAAGGGGGCGACAAGGGGAGGAATGATTAAAAAAAGATGAGGGAGGAGAATATGTGACAAGGAGAGAAATGGTGAGAAGAATTGGAAGAGATAGCGGAGAACAAGAGGAGGTGGAAGGGGCAGGAGGAGAGAGAAGGTAAGGAGACAGCTGTGGGAACTTCGTCGCTATCATGAGCTGGATAGGAAACTCATTTTTACTGAAAACTAGTGTTGTTTTTGGTTCAAACGTGTGTTTTTATTTAAGAAGAGTCAAGCTTCTTTAGTTTTCACATTCATTGCATATAGCAGGAATGACCGGGACAAACCTTCAGATAATATTATAAGATTAATTTTGATTGCTACTTGACGATTGCAAATGGGAGAATGCAGTATTATCACGCCTTCGCGGTAAAACACGTTGTCGATCTTATTGAATGTCTTTTGTCCTTTCTATCCATATTCGAATACTCTACATAAACGTAGCACTAACATTTTGTTTTATAAATCGTTGAGTTCTGCAGGATATATTAACTTGTTCTTACGGTATTTGCTAGAAATTCCGAAGCAAGGATACATTCATTTTGGCGACTGTTAAAGAAGGGACCGGTTTCACAACTACTGCATGACTACTGCAGACAATGTAACTGATATTTTCCTCGCCCTGTGAAAACTGAAGAACCCAGCCCAGGTTCCTCCCCTCTTCTTTTATTTTTTTTAATTTAAGGCCGCATCAACAACTAGGTCATTAGCGGCCACTATTAAAGTTAACTGTGAAGATGAAACGAAATGGTGATAAGGGGCGAAAGGGCGAACACAAACACAACCATGACCGAAGCGAGACACGAACCCACGATCCTTCGGTCCCAAATCGCTACGACGCTACTGGCTTAGCGATCTCGGCCACCGAATCGGCTCCTCGCCACTTCTTACCCCGCCCAACGCAGCCCTTGAGTAACTGCCGAGGCCTTATTCAAGGTCAAAATAATTAAATTTCCCCCCGTTCCGCTCACCCTGAGAAAACACTAGTGCACAACGCATAATATGAAATGTATTCTTGCCTTAAAAGAGCAAGTATAAATTAAACCACAGGGACTACTACAGCGTATACTTTCTCACATTATTAAGTTTTGCATTTCATGAAAATTCACAGCGATCAATGACAATGGGCCCTGACCCGTTTCTTCTATCGTGCATTGTTCTGTCCCAAGAAAACTTAGGCGTCGTTTCTGAGAAAATGTTCTTATGAATTGCATTAACTACAAACCAAATTAACGCAATCTTCACGTTTCTTCTAAAAATTGTATAAGAACTTTTCTAAAGATCTGATTTTTTTAGAGCGTTTCATTTAAAACGAAAATATCTATCTTTAATAGTGTGCTTTAGCAACGATGAATTTTCGTTTCTCCAAATTTCGAAAATTCGCCGTTTTCCCGCGCACTAATACAGTATTTACTCTTCTTACTAACCAAGGCCAGAAAATAAAAATTGTAAGTCGCATTAATTTCAAGCAAAACTTATGCAAAAAATATTCATATTTTCAAAAAAATTTACATGGGGTTTTTTTAGATTTAATTTTTTAAAAGCGATTTTATTTTAAAAAAGTCTATTTTTTATATTGTAGTTCTGCGATTTTAATATTTGGCAATTTTTAAAAATACAGTGTTCACCTAAAATGTGACCAACATAATTAGTTTCCTCATTCACTACATAAGACCAAAATTATTATGGAAATGTTGCTGTTGAGCTGTTTTTGAAAACATAATTCTTTAAGAAATTGCTCAATTTGTCACTGCTTGCGTCACAGCGGCCGCCATTCCAAGGAATAATCTCCAAGGAAGGGGTCGCCGAATACTAGTGTGTTATATAATGGACATAGCTGAAAAATCGTACTTTTTAAAATGCGCATGCATATGTACGATATATCATACTAATTAATATATTATCATTGGACTCGTAGAGAAAGGGACAACTCACCAATATGCCCGCGTGTAAAGACTCGTCTAAGGAGTCTAAATGCCCGTATAAACAAAATCATAGTTAAGAGGGACGGGGGAAGGAGTCTAAACACTGGACGCATGTCGTCCGGATGAACACACGAGGAGTCGGTCGAGTCAGAAAGTGAAGAGGAAGGAGTTGCAAGCGAGAGACAGGCAGGAAAGAGATGTGAGGGGAATACAAGGGATTTGAAAGGAGGGAAACCGGTGGAAGTGAGAGAAACTGAGGTGAAGAGAAGGCAAAAGACGATCCCGAAAGAGGAAAAGCAAAGAAAAATGAATTATAGGGAGGAACATCTGAGGAGAAGAAGAAAACGAAGAAGAAGAAGGAGGAGGAAAGAAGGAGAGGGGAGCATGGAGGGGGGTACGAAGGAGTTAGAAGTCAGAGGGAAGGAAAGAGATGGGAAAGGGGGAGAGAGGTAGAAGGAGGTGATGAAGGGATGGGTGCAGGGGGAAAAGAAGCTCTGGAATTAGGGATTTGCGAGTGATGAGAGTGAGAGGAATGGGGGAAAGGAGGAAAAGGGTACACGGGAATGCAGGCCGAAGGAGAAGGGATTGGGAAGGAGTGGTGGCAATGCAAGAGGGGGAATAGGAGTGGACGGAGGGGTGGTGACCCACTAGTCGGGGGGTTGACGAACGGCAGCCATCGTTCTTTACGAGGTACAAAATAATTCGGGCTAATTTAATGGCCATTTGCGCCAAATCAGCAGTTCAGATTCAATTACTAGTCGATATCGGCGGCGGCGGCGGGGGCGGGGGCGCGCGCGTCCGTATTTCGCCAACTCGCTCGCGTGACCGCCGCCCAGAAACCTCCCCCCGGCTCATCCCTGTTCGACTCCTGCTCTCTGCCCGTCCCCGCCCCGGTCAGCCTCGCCCAGAAGCAAAATCCCGAGGTGTACTAGCTCTATAAGTTGCAGCGGAGACATTGCATTCACTAGGCGAAGTCACTGTTCTTTTTTTTTTCTTAAGGTCACATTAACATCTAGGTCATTAGCGACCACTATTGGCATTAACATTATGGTAACTATGAAGGTGAAACGAAATGGTAATGAGAAGGGGTGAAAGGCCGAACACAAATACAACCATGTCCGAGGCGAGACTCGAACCCGCGACCCTTCGGTCCCAGATCACTACGACATTAGCCTTAGCAAACTCGGCCACCGGGCCGAACGTGTTCTTCATTTTGCGCGTGGTTGCGACATACAAAAGGGATATTTCCGGCTCCGAGTGACACAACCACTAATCACAACTGCGAACATCTATTTAGTACGGAAAATGATGTAAATAAGCTGCGAACAACAATAAACGATATGGATAATTAATATAAACTCTTTGAAGAATTGGATAAATTAATAATTGCGGACACCAAATACGGAATTTTATGACTTCCTTGATTGATTTTTTCGTGTTCCCGGGCGTGTCAACTGCCTTGGTCATTAGTTGTCCTGCTGGATGGCGAGATCCGGCGCCGACCTACCGTCGGCTAGTGGGGTTTCCCCCAAACCAGGACTCTCCCACCAGCGGGGCACCGCTCCAGCAGGGACAAGTTCTAAGCTCCCGACCGGTCTCTCAGAATATGTGGTAGTGTAGTGCATGCTGGTGTAAGTGTATGTGTAAGGGGAGAGGATTGGACAAGGAATGGAAAGGACAGATCGCGCGCGCGCGGTCTGTTTGATAGGGTACTGCTCCGGCATTCGCCTGATGTTGATACGAAAAACCACGGAAAACTACCGATCAGAGCAGCCGGCCGCTAGAATTCTCCTCCAGACAGCGACTGAATTCGACCTAGCCGAAAAGCTAGTGTCGAAAATCCTGCCGCGGTCAGGACTCGAACCTAGGACCTCCCGGTCAGAGGCGCTGCAGTGACATCAGTTGATGCACTGAGCTACCGCTCCCGGTATGGCTACCATAGAAATGTGAAATTTCCAATATTATGAAATTCGTTAAACGATTAACGTACGATCAATAACGTGTGATCACAATATTTGACCACACATGCACAATCAAATATTTTTATATCGATGGAATGTTCTTGTGCAATTATTTTTCAGGAAAAAGTGCTGACAAAACATAACACTACAAATATTCACTGAACAAATCAGAATAATTGTATAAATATTAATAAATTATATAAAATTAGAATAACACTAGCAATAACAGTGCTAACAATCACGCTATAAGAGAGCAATTAAAAATGTGCTTCTTTAATGTCTTTCAAATACGTAAGTAAATTAACCTAATCTGAAAAATGGAAAATATACTATCAGCACTTTTTAAAGCAGTGGCATTTTAAAGCTGTCAATTTAAAATAGTAAAGAACAATATAAAGTGCAAATAAGCAAGATTTGTCTACTCTCATGCGTTACTACCCGACCTGTAGTTGAATATAAAAAAAATTCTAAACAAAAAATTTATAGATTATTTACATTAGGGGTATAGTTTTATTCGCACAAGTTTCCTTGGTATTCTAAACTTTACATGTGGTATCCATCCATACCCAGTATGAATCTCAAAGTCGTGTCAATGAATCTGAAGTCGTGTCAATGTCGGAATCGAAAAAAATAAGCTGTAGACGAATGCAGTACATAACCATCTCATGGTGCTATAATAGCGCATAATATCTTCCATTATTTCTAACTTATGCAATTTTTTGAAATTCAGAACGTTCAACGAAAATGAAACCAGCACCATTCTTGTAAGCGTTTCTTGTTTCATTCGTAAAATAATGAAGTGTTTTTTTAATGTTTTTTTTTCTAATAATTTGCATTTCAAGCAGAAGTATCGTGAAAACGACTCGTTTCTTTTCAAAATGTTGTACATGACCCATTTTAAAGGTCTAATTTTTCAGAACATACTTTAAGACACATTTTTATCATTAAATTCGTTGTATTGTAATGTTACCTTTTCGCAATTTTCAAAAAAACAATTAGCCGGAAATGAGACTAAATTTTTTACCGCTCTTTGACACGAGAAAACAATTTAAAGAAATCATTTGGAACTATTTTTGAGGAAATAATTATTGAAAAAATTGTCTGAATTTAATGCATAATGACGCAAAATCTACTATTATAGAAACAAATGTACATGACGTTATTTCAAGATCTTTAAAGAACAGATTTTATTTTAAAAAACCTTTATCTTCAATATTGTAGTTGTAGGAAGACGCCAAAACCATTTTTGAACTTTTGTAATTTTCAAAAAATCAGGGAATTCAAAGAAAACTAGACCTGAGTCAATGCTTTAACCGTCCTTTAGGCTATCCTAAGACAAAATTTAATAAAAAAATTGGTGCCATTTTTTGAGAAAATTTGGATAATGTAATTGAGACAAAGTCAACTACCCTCTAAACAACTAAAATTTCCGTTTAAACTCGTTGGGCCCCGAGTTCCTTTAAATCGATCCTGGAATATCAGTTTTGGAGAAACTGGTCTAAACGGTTTAGGTGCTAGCGTTAAACGGAGACGTTTTTCCGTCAATCGATTTTTCGGTGTCAAGGACTCACAAGACATGGATTCTGACTACACAATGTGTTAGCGGAAGTACTTCACTACATATAAGAATGAGATTTATCCACTTTTTCCGCTTTATTATGGCCCGGCAATAAGTTTTCCTGTCAAAACATTCGCTGTTTCCCTATGTACAATTACCATTTATTTTCTTCTTACAAAATAGGGCGAGATATTGATATTTTGAGAATGAAAGAAATATTGAAAGAAACTGTGAGAAGAAAAGGCGACGGATATTAGTTTAATTGTTAAGATTTTGTGCAGATATGCGATTTGCGAGAAACAAAAGATTATTTTCAATTTATTTGAGAAGAAATTCCTCAATATAAAATTTTGTGTAATTCCATGGTATTTTCTTTTAAATTTACAATTCTACGAAGTCACTTTGTTTTTGTTTTGTTTTTCTAACACATTCTTTGGCAGCAAAATACTATGTATAAATTCGTTCGAAATTATGTCTTGCCCCGTCTCAAGGTCGTTTTGTGTTAATTTTTATGATATTACATTTATGAAGACCGGAGCCTCGTCACTAACTTGTACACGTGTGGCGAAGCTTACACTCAGCCCTGAAATTATTGTTACAGAAGTTACAGAAATATCGCTTATTGCTTTCAGCACCATCTGTAGATGAAAATCACTCAGCTTGAAGTAGATTCCGACCAGCTGAGTAACTGGTTAATTTTTGTAAATAAAGATGATTAATTATTATTTCACATATGTAGTATTAAACGATTTCATTTGATTGCGGGTAATTTAATTGAATTTGGTCCCGGTACATTCATTTAAAAGATTAACCAACTTCAGGCTTGAATTATCGCTAGTTGAGGGCCTATCATTAGCTTCAGCCCACTACGCAGTATTTCTATTAGACCCCACATCGAAAACGAGTACACGTATTCGCTTTCCCTGTTCTCGAGGTACAGAGTCGATTTACGTGGAAAACAAAGGGAAGAACATTCATTGTAAATAGCACATCAAATTATTAAAGTACTTACGAAGCTCTTTTAGATGCAACTTGTGTGTTTAACTCGTGTGAAAATTAATGAAATGTATTATTGCCACCTTCACGAGCTTCCATCACATCATAATAAATTACGTGATCAATGTCATACTTAATGTTTAAACATAATCCATAGCGGAGAGTTTTTTGCTGTATTTCTGGAAAATTCATGTGGTCGGGATTTGGTTTTAAAACGATCTTGAATTGTAAACGAGAACAGTTAACCGGTTGTTCATTTCCCGTACATAAGAAATAGCAAAGAAAATATTTTTATCATATATTACAGGCACGTTCTGTGATTTTAGAAATATACATTTTTATTACTTTTTCAATTTTAATGTACTTTAAAACGAGTACTTTTCAACAAATAAATTACTTCGTGAGAAGGAGCATCTTAGCAGAAGGTCTCGGCTTAACAACCTGGATTTTTTCATGAAACTTTAATAGTTTTATGAACAAGCATTTCCACACCGAGCTTATGAAGGGAACTTTCCTTAGCATATGCGTAAGAGGCGTTAAGAAGCATTAAATTTTCAGAAAGTATTCACACTTTAATTCATGTAACTCGGAGTTTATGGCAGAGCACTATGCCACCTCATACCACGCTCGTACGTATTTACGCCATATTGGCTCAGGCACTTACTGTTTGCAGAATCTCCTGTCATGTTGCAGTTTCGTAGATGTCTTCTAGAACGTCAATAGAGGTTGGTGTGTTAATTCAATACCAAAACCACACAGAAAACACTACAGCCCCGAAACAAGAACACATAATACATAATACAATAATCACGAGAAATTTTGTAAGACTAAACGTTACTCCTAGCGATCCAGAACACACGCTGCGCCGTACAAAATCATACTGCCTCAAATTTCAGCCGGCGGAATCAGAGAATAAACTACAGTCCGAGCGAGAATTGCTTACTCGATGAGCTGGGCGACCTATTCAAGGTCAAATACGAACAGATGGCGGGAGTGAAATATGAATTGAGGAAAAATCTATAACCGAGAACAACCCAAGTTTCTTAAACACTCAATATCCAACTCCTGTTTCTAAAATGTTGAAAATGATATTGAGAAAGAGTGAAAAAATATTTGATAGCGATTTCCAACATGAGTAAAGAAAATGGTTATGATCGAAGAAAGTGTATATTCAAGGCAAAAGTAAGCATCCGTAAGAATTTTAGTGTTGTAGAATTGTAAAGAAAATAAGGGTTGCAGGTCAAAACTGAATTTTAAAAAAATACCTAGCCAAAGAGTCGAATTTTTATATTTCCATCTTCAAGGATGTGAAGATGAACCAATTGTCATTACACGTTTAACATGATTTATATACGATGATTTTAAAAATATAAAACATGCTATCACCATGGATTCCATGTTAAACATACCATTCACTCAACATATGTATCTTTCTAATGCATAAAATTAAACATAGTATGTATATGTGTGCAACCGGGAGACAAAAAAAGCCAGCTTCTTAACTGGTACAACTTCTCAAGAAATTAGCCAGGTTATCACCATTTTGGAAACAACATGAATCAAAGCCAAGCACATCAATACGACTACTAGACTATTATATTTCTTTGTAGTTATTATAAATGTTTTTATTTTTATTTTTTTAATATGCTTTATACAGTTAATATTTTATTTTTTATATGATTCATACAGTCAAAAGTATCCCAAAGCAATATTTTAGATTTAATGAAGTTGCTGCTTTGACCCTTTGAAAGTCTGGTTTTTCATTAACAAATATGGTTCAATTCAAACCTTCAGACGGTGAACGGAATATACCATTGGCAAAGATATCTAATATAACAGGTCTCTTGACTGAACTATTAGGAGGTAAATGGAGACAATTTTTCAGATACTGCCCGGAATGATATTCCTTTGTTTCTAATGGACCAATAGCTGAAAACGAAACTAATGGGTAGTCAAGAACTGAAAGATAATTGTGATTGATGAAAAAATGATCATGGGTGGCACATATAGATTTGAATTTCTTTTTAGTTCTTTGTAATTTCTTTAGAAGTCCAAAAAATTGTTACACTAGGTTCAGAAATTGTTGTAGTAGTTTTGTCCGTTTGGATAAATAAAATATTTGCATACAAACTACAGTAAAATAAATTATCCCAATCAAATGTGATAATACTAACCCTATTTTGGGCAAAAGCAATAATGTCCGCAGGTGCTTTGGACAAATGCAAACATGTCCATGTCCAAGCAAACGCAAACAAGTCCATCATTTTACTTGAAATGTCTGATAATAACTTGAAATAACTGATGTGATAGAAGTATACGTACACTATTGTACCAATACTGGAAAGTAATACAGCATATTACATTGTTTTAAAATGCAATAGTTTGTCCAAAATCAGGTTTTTGGCGGTTTCTGAAAAATAGGGTGAGATGTCCTTGTTGTTATCCATGTTACTATGTACATGGACGTTCCTCATTTACGCACCTCTTCTTTCTTTTTCTTCTCTTTATTCTGCTCTCTTTTCTGCTTCGCGGATAACATCTTTTCATATCAAGCAGAGAAAAGTTGTTTGATACCTTTGAAGTATGACGACACACCAGAACGTTCATTAGCCAGGATTCAGAATACCAATTCGTAAATATAAAAAATAAACTTTTTCAGTTTCCTGTATAAGAATGAGCCTTTCGCAAGACCAACAACGGTGCGCCAATATCAAACGCAAAAAGACGAGACGTGCCGAATCCAAAGACCTATCGTTGACAGAATTCCTGAAAGGGAGAATTCACCCCCCTGCCACTCACGTCTTCGCGAATGCTCGAAAACCTGTAGTCTTCCTTCCACTCCCACGTGTCGTCTCTCTCTCTCTCACACACATACACACACACACAATGGGCACGTTCTTCGCATCCCCACCTTCAATTTTTTAAAAAATTAAAAGTTTTCTGTGTTCAGTGAGATGCCGACCAGTTTTTTCGGATAAGTGACAAAGGGATGGGGGTGGGGGTGGGGAAGTTGGGGAGCGAAACTCGACGATCTTCCTCCTCTGGCTACGGCAGTGCCAGGTCCGCTTTTTGTGGAGAACTTCCAGAACTGCGGGCAAGCGCGGAATGGGCGGGGGAGAGGGGAGCGGGGAAAGGAGGGGAGGTCGGAACACCGAAGGATCTGGAACGTTCTCCGAACCGGGTTTTATAGTTTTTTTTTGCCTGCCCTCCAAGTAGGTAATAATTGAATGCTGACGGTATAAAAGCCTGAATTCAATATGCGTTCCCAATAGGCTGAAGAATCTTCATGATGGTATCTGCGACGCTACTTGGGACTTCGCGTAAAGCTTTGGGGGTGTTACAAACTAAACTCAATCTTCAAATCCGGTCGTATTCGTAAAAAACCATTCACCTTTAGTATACGACGGACATCTCAAACGGAATTATTTCTTCCCACAGCACACAAGCCTTACGCTCAATTCCAAGCCAATGGCTGAACTTAAAAAACAAATGTTCTTCTTTTATTCCAGCAAACTCGCAGAACTCGAAAGAAGGTGGCGAACAGAGATTTCAAAAGACTGTCTCATAATAAAGACCCCACAAAAATTTGTTCTCTTGCATCGGAGAAAACATTTCTTTGATTATTGACTCCAATCGTACCGCACAGATTCTTACTTCAAAAAGTACGTGTGGAATTGGTTATTTGCTGCTTGATATCACTAATGTTAGATTTCTAACTTTACATAACATTTGTTGAATATTCTGTGTTTTAAATTTTCTTACTAATAATTGTGAGAAGGAGTAATAAAATGAATTCAACGAAAGGAACTTGTAAATTGACAAATATGTTTTGATACTTTACGTGAAACACTGTTTCTCCCGTACTAAAATGTTATAAAATTTACGCATAACCTATTTATTTATTTTTTATTTACTGTTCACTTTCAAAATAGTGAGAAGAGAAAGGAGGAAGTAAAGAAGTCGACGACGACAAAATCGAAGGAGAGGAAGAAGACAGAAGTCCGAACAGAAGGAAGATTAAAGAAGTAATATTTTCTTGCCTTTCAACAGTTGTAAGTGAACCTAGGTTCAAGTATCACGTGTTTCCCTCAAAGTAAGCACATCACAAACCCATCAGGTAGTTTCGCTGAGCCCTCCAAATGTTTTGTTCACGAAACCCGATCCAGATGCGAAATGGCCACAAGCAGAAGCTGCGTATCCGAAACAAGATCAATACATTCGCGAGTAAATACCTCTGTTTGGACACGCCCTCTCCCGCCCGTAAAGGTCAGCGGGAAAGGAGATCGCTGTCACAAAGCGGGTGGAGGGCCGCAGCTGCGACTGGAACAAGGCTGGAGCATAGTCGGCGGCGTCATCAAAGCCTCAGTCGTGGCACCAGCCCGGACATGGCAACGCTCTCGTCTGATAGGCCGAGGCGAGCGCTCGACAAGCGTAATTTGCTAGAGAGACGCGTGCTCACGCCGCACGCAACCATGCACGCGCGACATGCTGTTTCGCTTGCTTCCCTCCTCCCCCCTCCCTCCCGCCCCGCCCAGCTCCCCGTTGTCCCGCTGCGCTCCGCCTCCCGCCAACGGCATTCCAAGATGTAGCTCTAGGTGCTTCAGTCTAGTGCGCGGGTCTTGTAGTCGAGCATGACCAGCAAACACGCGTTCGAGCTACACAACGTAAGTAGAGGAGGGGTTGTACATCGTACGACCCTCAACCGAGTACAGTATGTTTGAAAAGTACTGTTAATAAGATGTGTGTATGCAACAGGTACAAGCTGAACGAGTCTCAATCAAAAACGTCTGATTATCATTGTTAAAAAGTCAAAAATGTTGCTTTTTTAGCAAATCTTGTTCGTGTTCTTCTACATTTCGTCCCGTTTTTTTCTGTAATCCGGACCTTAATCTCCATGGGTAACGCTATCTTATCAATTCCCTCTCACGACTGGCTACGGTACGCCATGCCGCACTGACGTATAGTACATGCTTCGGATTGTTTGGCTGCAGTTCGGATCCTACGACACAACGTAGGTGAAGCAAGTGACGCATCTCGTCGTACTTCTCTCAAATCACTACAGGTGTTTCAAAGTTGTGGCAATTCACTTATGAACGCCACTTGCACTAACCTAAGATTTCAAAACTATTCAGAATCAAAACGGATCTGAAAATACTTTTTTAATGTTAAAAACTTAACGATATACTAACGCATACAGTATTTCAATTTGATTTATTTTGAAAAAAAGTATAAATATCGTTTGTGTCGGAGGGCGAATAAGTGTTATCTACGCGCAGAATCCTTATCTCACTATCATATTAAATTTAGTGGAATGATGAATAAAAGTACCAGCAAAGCTTTCTTTCCAGGCACTTGTGGCAATCAATGTGATGTTCCTCCTTCATCCCATCCCTTCTTCTGAACCTCACGGCTATTTCGAATTCGTCTCGAAAAGTCTTGTTCGACACAACGTGGATAGAAGGGAATTTTAATTCTTTTACAGCAAACGCTCGGTCTCCCTCTCTCCCTTTCTCTCTCTCTTTCTCTCTCTCTGCATCACTCTGACTCTGTTTTTCTCTGTCTGTCTCTCCCCTCTCTCTCTCTCACACACACACACACACTAATACAGGGAGATTTTGTATTGTAATTGAGGTAAAACTCTATAGTAGAGTAAAACAATTTTGATCCAAATTTTTGCCAAATGCAATCAACCAATATTACCACAAGGGCGTAGATCAATACGATAATGTATGTGCCACACAGGATACCAAGAGGCTATGTGGCAATATTATTACACGCTCACGAAATGACAATAGCAGAGAAGAATATGTTATCTTCTTCAGCGAATGGCAACTATCCTTTGATATATCGTCGAGCAAGCAAGTGACATCTCAGAAACTGTCATGTTCCAGAACGGTTTGTGTCTGACAGTGAGCAGAGCCGCGTATTTCGCAGTCAAAGAAGTGATTTACTCCATATCCCGGTTGACTTGTGAATCACATATTCAAAACTTTTACTGGACGATTTTTTAAATGCCTTATTTTTCTTGTAAACCGAGAATATATCAATTGCAGGAACTCTGAAAATGAACTACAGAAATATATTTTGCATTTCTGACTTTACAATACGCACTAAATGCAGTTGTATTGTAACGAGGTTTCCCTTAAGTATTACGTACATCCTTGTGTTGTTATTATAATTGCCGCATTCAATAATAAACTTTGAAATGCTATAAATAAATAATGTGAGAAAATATTAGAATAAATCCAATGATACAAATTTAGCACTGCAGAAGAAGGAGGTTTTACAAGAGTTTACTACCGGCATGTGACTATGATGTGTTTTAATGTATTTTAAAGTTTTAAAATTTGCAAAAACTTCCACAGAAGAGATATTGCGATTTCTGTTTCAATTCAAACCGGGAACCAATACGTTTATCTCAGGGAGGAAGATCCTCACATGTTTTCTTCTCCTAATTATCAAAAAATATTTCCTTTGATGTTTCACAGAAATGTAGATATTTTTATTTGATAGCTATGGGGCAATTTATTTTGGTTAAATTTTAAACTTCCGCGCTTTCAAGAAATAACTTTGAGGAGAACCTCTCTGTCTTTCTTCCTCTCGTTTTCAATTGCCAATATTTCGCCTGACTCCTGTCCAGAAGTAAAAATGTCTTTTATAGGAGCTCTATATATAAGGAGGGGGAGATCTCAATTGAACTACCATCTATAGGTCTCTCTTTCTACTAGATGAACGCATTATGTGAAAAGAGTCATGTTACTCTCCGACAAGCCGTGCACAGAGCAGCTGGCGCAAGGATGACAGAGGCAAACCGAGTCTTTCCCTTATCACATTTTAAGTCGATGCATGTAAATTAATTTGTCATAGTTTCATTTGACGTAGTTTATGCAATTTGATTTTTTCCTCCTCTTAACAAACATGCATAAACCACCACTGCAGATGTGACCACCACAAGTGATACTGATACAATTCTACGAACATAGAGCGTGTACCAACCGGTTGAAAGTTTAAAAAAATTAACTACAATCGCTATCTTATGGGTTCTGTCAGAACTAGTACACGAGTATCGGCGATTACAATGGTTTTTGAGCGAAAAAATGTCACAATCTACATCAACAATTTAATTTACCGGTAATAAACATAAAAACAATTCAACATCTTTCTGACACCAAACGTCTTTTTCATGTTCAACGCGTAGCCGTATGTTGAGTAAAACCCTAACTTCATTTTTTAATAAAATGATTATTCATGCAAGAAAAATATCCCAATTTCAGTGAAAACGAAAATATTTTAATACACATCAACATGCTTGTACGTTATTTTCTATTTCTACGAAAAAATTATCCAAAGACTACTATGAAAACATGAACAGCTCGGTGACAAGGGTTAATACTGTTTAATCACTATGTAACATTTGTACCCTTCATTTTCTTTGCGTTTTGGATATAATGAGAGAGAAATATCGAAAAAAATACAACTTTGCCAAACTGAGAACCATCTTAAATTACAGCTTATCGTAGTTTTTACATTATCGTTGAGTCTATATTTTCTTTATAGGTTTCCATAATTTAGTTAAATTGAAATCGCATTTATTATGAGCATTAATCTAAAATAAATAGTCTTCAATACTTTTTCCTATCTACTTATGATTTTTATATATTTACAAATGGAGTTTATTGCTTGACCAAAGAATTTTCATTTCTGAATGTTAATAGTGACCTCTTTCTCGTGCATTTTAAAACCTCAAAGTTGCTGATTATATCCAATCCGTATAATGTTTGTGGTCATTTTCAAAACCACACTCGTAATTCATATATTCTGTGTTGAACGTTTTTAAAATAGCCCTACTTCCACATCTTTACAGTAAGTCTCTTCAAACATAGGTTTTCTCTTTTATTCTTCTTTAAATCGTGATTTTCATTAAGAAACCTATTATCTACGAATCTTATCTTAAATTTTCTGAGAACCAAGTTATTTTTCTGGTGCGATATGACTATTTCATCACTATTTTTGTTGTGATTTACAAGCGAAATAAGAATACTTCTCAACAGGGACGATTTGTGAACTCATTATCATTGATAATCATAATAACTTGGGTTTTCTCATATTCAGTTTTTAGAGAAAAATGAACAGCCTAACCCCAGAAGCATTTTTTATATCTTTCGGAGAATGTTAATATTTTGGAATTGTTTATTGAATTTTCATTAGCAAATTTAATAAAAAAAATTGAATTTGATTTCCATTGACATTGACGATACTTAATTGAACAATAACACTGGTAATTTAAATGAATATTTTTTGCATTTGCGAGTTAGATAAACGTTATCAATTATAGTTCCATTTACCAGCCAATTCAGAAGGTTCTTGAAGGCGAACAAGGTTGGCAACCACCTCCTTCTCCATGTGAACAAGGCTGCCTAAACACACGATGACAGCTCTTGCCCTATTGTTTGCTCTGACGATCAATGCTGTGTAAATGGCGACCCCTCAAGAGCTTGCCCTCCGCACGACGCCCAGCCAGAAAATCGAAGATTCGCACTGACGTTACAATATAGTATCATTAGGACGCGCTCGTTGAATGTACGTAATTCTGTACACCAGCAATTGTGCATGGCTTCTTTTACCTCGCCTCGTCGACCGGCAGGCCTGTCGAAAATCTCGTTCATGGAACTGGTCGTAGTACTAATGTAGATAGAGAGAAGAAAAGAGAATAGTTTACTTTTTTGCATAGTAAAAATTACATCAATTAAAATTAGATCAATTTATCTCACGTGTTACACGTACATTTATATCACAAAAATCTGTTATCATTGCTTAGTAATATTGTCAATCGCTTTGCTGAATCACTACAATACCGCTGTTCAATTCGAATTTCAAAGAGAATGGCCGGAAGTGAAATTTTATTTCACGTGAATAATTGTCAAAATATTTCTTTAAAGAGGCAGAAGACATTTACATGAATACTTTTGGCGTATCTGATAGAAACATTGTGTGCACTGATCTCTATTAATGTCTCGTAATGTGCCGTGTAATAGCATGCACGTCATATGCGTCAAGTGCCATTGAAGTGTGGTGTAAAGCACTGCTGTGAAGTGCAGTAAAGTGATTTCTAAATTATAGTTCCACAATGTCAAGGAAAATGATTGTCTTGTCTCAAGATGCGTTATTCTGTCACTACCCTTCCTGTAAAATCGTAGTTCCCATCTCGATTCCCTAATCCATTCAGCAAATGTTGAGTTGGCCATCCTTGTTTTGCTTTTGAACACAATGTAATTTTACTACGTTCAAGTTTTGTTGAGCTCTCTTTCACTGTCTGTGGTAGGACCAGATTTTGGGGTTGGATGTTTTTGTTAGTAATTTCCGATTACTAGAGAGTAAAAGCTTCTAGATTTCAAACATTGCTAACGTCACCTAGTTGGTACGTTTATTCATCATTCCGATGTGTATAGTAAAAGGATGGAAATAGATTATGGAGCTGAAGAAAACGAGCGCGGATTATAATTTTCTCGCGTATAACATTCTGATTTTGCTGTGGTGTGCGTTTCTTTTATCAAGAAAATAAATCAAAATCAAATCAAACGCTGTCCTTAAGCTGATTCCCTCCCTCGTCCGCGTGGTGATGGACTATCAGGCCAAGAGTGGGGGCTCAGCTGCTGCCACGACAGCGCCTCTAACCGGGAGGTACTAGGTTCGAGTCCCGACGGTCGCAGGATTTTCGACACTAGCTTGTCAGCTAGGTCGAATACAGTCACTGTACAGAGAAGAATTCTAGCGGCCGGCTGCACCTATCGATAGTTTTTCGTGGTTTCTCCAATCAACACCAGACGAATGCCGCAGCAGTACACTAACAAACAGGCCCCGGACCGCGCGTGATCTTTCCTTCATATTCCTTGTCCTATCCTCAGCTCTTACACACATACTTACACTACAATGCACAACACTACCACACACGTCCGGAGACTTAGAACTTGTCCCGGCTGGGGCGGTTCGCCGCTGGTGGGAGATAACTGGTTGGGGAAAGACCACTGTTAGCCGTCTGTATGTCGACGCCGGATCTGGCCATCCAGTGGGGGAAGACTACCGCCATCTGACGAGCAAAAACACGTACTACAATTACAGGAATAGTGACCATAGTAGTTGACTCGCCCGGAATCACTAACAATCAATCAACGAACAATCATCGTGAAGGGACTCGTAATTGTCGGTTCCATTGGTCCCGATACTCGGATCTGTCGGGAGCGTGAATAGCAGGTCGCTGCCGGCCTGTTTACGCGGCAGAAACAGTTCTCAACTGCCGTGGGAAGCGAAGAATCGGCTCAAGACCGCTCCCTTTCCCGACGACAGTGCTGGCGGAGGCACGAGATGGTGGCGAAGAAGTTGGGAGAGGGCTCTTTCCCTCTGACGCTTTTCGCACATACGTAGCCCACCACTCTTTTAAAATGATGCTATACATTTTTATTACAAACATTTAGATTGATTCTGATTGTACATTTATCAACAGTGGAGTCTTACAGAACATAATATTATAAATACAATTGAAAATAGTGCAAGAACTGTAATACTTTACAAAATCTAATTGTAGTTGAAATGTCGACCTGGCCGTGACCTAATGTAGCCGATGTGGCGAGAGCGTGTGCCAACTCAGAGCGTCGGTCGGAAATGCCGCGGGCTCGAGTCCCGCCGTGGGCATGGTTGTTTATCCATTACCTTTCATGAGTGTGTGTTGTCTGGGAACGCCTTGAGAATTTCCTGGCCACAGACCGAGGAGTCCGCAAATGTAACAGTGTCAAGTCTAAAAAGTTTAATATGTGTCATGAGGGACATAGTGGATACCCAGCGTGGATAGTCGAAAAATCGGCTGCAGCGCCTCTGACCGGGAGGTCCTAGGTTCGAGTCCTGACGGCGGCAGGATTTTCGGCACTAGCCTTTCAGCTAGGTCGAATTCCGTCGCTGTCTGGAGGAGGATTCTAGCGGCCGACTGCTCTGATCGGTAGTTTTCCGTGGTTTCTCCGATCAACACCAGGCGAATGCCGGAGCAGTACCCTACCAAACGGGCCACGGACCGCGCACGATCTGTCCTTTCTCTTCCTTGTCCTATCCTCTCCCCCTTACACGCACACTTACACTAACATGCCCTACACTACCACATATTCCGGGAGACCGGTTGGGAGCTTGTCCCGGCTGGGGCGGTGCCCCGCTGGTGGGAGAGTCCTGGTTAGGGGGAAACCCCACTAGCCGACAGTGGGTCGGCGCTGGATCTCGCCATCCAGCGGGGGAAAATCACTGCCATCTCCCGAGAAAACATGCACTACACTAACGGGACTAATGACCGAAGCAGTTGACGCGCCCGGAAACACGAAAAAATCAATCAATCAATGGAAAAATCGGCATTCCATGAAGCAAAATGGAAGTATCAACCAAGTAAGCAACGCGGTTCCTTTTGCCGTCTGTCCCCACTCCTACCACCAAGGCTACCAATCTTCCTACTCGCCGCCCCGCCCCCTCTCCGTCCAAACGCGCGAGCAAATCGGCGCCACCGCGGGGGCGCGGGTCAAAGGTCACGCGCGTACCCGCGTCACGTGCGCGTACCGCCTCCGTCGCCCGCCATTGCCTGGCGCCGCCCTCCGCCCCCCCCCCCCCCCGCTGTCGCCCACTCTCGCCCGCTCTCGCCCGCGCGGAGCAGTTACTGAAAGCGTCGTTCCGCAGTTCTTTATGTGGCGTGTGGTGCTGGGAAGCGGAGCAGGGGCGGGGAACAGCGTTGACGAAAGGAGCAGGTGGGGGCGAGGCGGGGAGGACGGGTAAGTTGGGGGAAGGGGTGAGATGGGGCGAGGCTGGGGCACGGGGCGGGGAAGGGAGTGGAACAGAGGGTGTAACAGGGGGCGCGGAGGGGCGAGGCGGTGGAATAAAGCAGGAGGGTCGAGCGGGGGGGGAGGCGCTGCGATATCCGCCGTCCACTTTCTCGCCCCCGCGCGGGTGATATTGTGCCCCACGTAATACGACACGCGCGCCTCATAATACTCCCACTATCGCCCTGGGAAAGTTATTGCCAGCTGGCCTCCTGCGGAGGTGAATTTTCCACATGTGTGCACTCCTCTCCTCATAATATTTGTTTCTGCGTAGTGTTTATAAAGCCTGATATTTTTACGATTGATTTAGCCGTCACCACTGATGTGAAACGAAAACACACTTCTGAAAATGAGAAAAGTCTCAATTAACAAAGTAATTTTAAGATATCATTATCATACTTGTAGTTTCATGTGTAAGACGATGTCGCTGGCAACAAACTGTACAATTATGTTTGAAAATCTTTTAATAAATCGTTATCAATAAATATGCACGAAACACCTTTTAGAAATCCAGCCAGTAATAATTTTCAGCAAAGGTTAAATATACCATCTTTTAAATTATTATATTTAACAGCTACAATAATCGAAAATCACATGAAACATGATGCATGAGAGAAATAATAGATAGATAGATAAATAGATAGATAGATAGATAGATAGATAAAAAAAACTAAAAATAATCAATATTAAAAGAATACTAAATCCCATAACGTCGTTTGTGACTCACAAAATCAGTCCAGCTTTCAGTGTGGGCACGTAGTTGTCATTCACTGCATATTCGGTCTGTAACACAATCGCAATCTGCGTTTCACTTGAATAAGGATTACGTGGGGGACAATGAAATTGGGAGACAATGTAGACCACACCTACAGCAGGTTTCAAGCTTCACATATACCGGGTTGTGCTAAATTAGCAACAGCAAACTGTTCCGATCTAGAATCTCCTAGCTAACACACAATGATTAATGCCGCATGTCTCAGAATAAATGTTAGGAACTTCAAGGGAAGGTGAAAAAGTTGAAAAATATCACGGTATGCCAATAAACATAAGGTGGGAAATTTCCTATTATGACTTTATACAACATGTGGTATTTGCCCCCTGATTAGAAGAGAACTAGTATTAATAAGTAACGTACTCACGCAAAGGTATTTTTTGTAACTGTCGAACACCTGTGCATGGTGGGTTGTCTCACAATCAAGGTCAAACCTCACATGTTTCTTCGTTAAATGAACATTCTCACACATGTTCATTGGCATAAAATGTTCATCTATCACGATCAATACCCTAGAAGTTGGAAACATGTTTTGAGACACAGTAAATTCTGACTAGAATGAGGCCTTTCACAGGATTCGACAATAGGAAAATAGTATTACTATTCATCTATTTCTTTTGATGTGTAATACATTGTTGATTGTAAATACGAAAAAAATAGTGAAACTGTTATTGAAATCGAACATCTAATTATTTGTGAGAGATTTCCTGTGAAGAATCTACTTTTCAAAATCAATTTTTTGTTCAAAAAGAGTGCCTAAATCTTCCACAAGGAATATGCGGCTATCGGCAATTAAACGTAGGAATTCTAGCCATCCCCGTGGCATTTCATTTTAGGGCGTTTCAGACACAGTGAGGGGGTTACAGGCTGACTATAGGCATATCACCTCGGAGTATAATTCTTTATGCTGAGAGGATATCTTCACTACTCTACGAAGGCGCGTTTCCACCCCACCCCCAGTTCCTCCCCCTTCACCTCAGCCTCCCCTTCTTCCATCAACGCTGGCACTTCGGATCAGCCAACCCCCTCGATTCGGGGAACTGAGGAGTGATTACGTTATCAGCCCCGACTTCGTAACACTGTTATCGCCAACAAGATCCATTCTCTCAGTCTCTATAACCTCCGAATAATCTTGGTGGTGCTGCGTTTTCGAGGGGGAGGGGAATGCGGGCATCTACCTATTTAAGACTGAACGGCGTTAACAGTCAAGTCCTGATTACAGGTGAAGAGGAAACCTGAGGAGAAAACGTTTTCCACTTTTATCTTGGGATTCGTTTCTTTCTTCTCACCTTTCATCTCCCTCTCCATTTCACAAACCCTCCCTCTCCGTCTCACTCCCTTCCTCTCTCCTTCCCTCTATCACACGGTCTCGTCGTGTCTTTCCTTGAATTGTTGTTGATTCCCCACATCTGTCTTTCCTCACACTCGTCACCTCTCCACTTTTCTCTTATAAATATTTGATCGCATTCTGTTCTCTCAAATAAGGTAAACTTTTTCTTTTCTTATTCCTCTGCTGTTTGAGTCATTGCACAGTGCTGAAAGTAGAGGACGGGTAGTGTGAAAGAGGAAGGGAAGACTCAAACCGCGATACACCAACGTTTGTAACATACATCAACTCCTTTAGGAGTTGATGTATGGCCATAATGGCTCGTAAGGTCATTATGGCGATAATCTGCTACTGTTTCTTTAAAAGTTCATGATGTGTGAATTTATGAACTTAAACGTACTTAAACGTTAATTTAATCTACGAATAATCAAAACCTGCTCCGTGTATTTGAACAGCCTCTAGCTCTTGTAAAACACAAAAATCGATCTTGTGCAGCCGTAGAGCGCCTTACGCGAAGGCAGAGCATCGAGCGGCGACTGCCTCATCCGAGGGCGGCCTGGAGAGGGGCTGGAGGGAGCTGGGCCCCGACCGACAGCGCGAGTCAACTGTCCGCGACGGCGGGGCGGGGGCGGCGGGGGCGGCGGCGGCTGCCGCGGACAAAGCCACCGGCACTGACCTTGACCCGCGGGTGATGGATCGCTGCTCGCCGTTGGCTCCGCCTCCGTCGGCCCCGCGACGCCAGCAAATTGTTTCCCGCGCTGATCCTTCCTTCCAGGCGCCTTCCCGCCACCCTTGTCGCCCCCGCAGGTCCCGCAGCGGCGGAGTCGGCTCGCCGCTGGAAAAAGAGGCGGAGCGGAAAACATTCGCAAATCTGTGGATGCGGTGGAAAAACAAAATTTATGGGTTTCGGCTAGGAGCGGCAATTTTTTTAAATCAATACTTTGATTTAGCAAAGGGTAAAGCACCTTATGATCGAATATATAATGCCATTATATCGATATACCACCGACCCCGCTGACGAATCCTGAAGTACGAATCGAAGGCTGCTAATCCATGCCTTGCTCTAGGGAACGGCGTTTTATCACCATTTTTGAATCACTATTTATTTATTTATTTATTTATTTATTTATTTATTTATTTATTTATTTATTTATTTATTTATTTATTTATTTATTTATTTATTTATTTATTTATTTATTTATTTATTTATTTATTTATTTATTTATTTATTTATTTATTTATTTATTTATTTATTTATTTATTTATTTATTATTTATTTATTTATTTGTTGTTGTTTATTTGTTTATTTATTTATTTATTTATTTATTTATTTATTTATTTATTTATTTATTTATTTATTTATTTATTTATTTATTTATTTATTTATTTATTTATTTATTTATTTATTTATTTATTTATTTATTTATTTATTTGGATCAACTTTACGATGTATTGAGAACAATGAACGATAATCTAATGAGTAAATAATAGAGATAATGGTAAGGTAAACGAAAAAGTAGTAGTTGAATGAGATGCAAGTAAACCATCAGAATCCCGAGAAAACCTGCCAAAATCACTCTTTAACCTTTGCAAATGGATAGCCGGGGAATGGAATTCGATCCCAAGTGGTGCAAGTAGATGCTCTAGCCTCGACAGTACTGCCACCCCACATAAAACTTCTTGTCTTTCATAATTATCATCGTCGTCATTATCACCTACCCCTTTTTATCTCCACCACAGTTAAAAGCGAAGGCAATCCACCACTGTGGCCACATGTGCAAAGAAAAGGTATTAAATGAGGCCTCTGCCTCCTGCCTCTGTTCACTCACGCCTACGTAACGAATATGGCACGCGTGGCACAGAGCATGTCGATGTGCTGGTTTGCTGCAGAGCTCAGCCACAAAGCGGAACAGGAAAACGGTTAATGAGAGCCTGACCTAATTATTGACATGTATGAATGGGTGAAAACCAGAACAGTATAAAAGTCATTTTATAAATTCTGCGAAAAGCGTTTTTATATTAGGCTCTTTTCCAGTGGTAACGTAATTTCGTGGTTTTAATGAACAATTGAAATGCGGTAGATTTAATGATGAAACAATGCATTACTTTACAGTGATATTGAATTAAATAAACAGTTTTCTCAGAAATTGGAAAATGTGACTTATACCGTTCTGGTTTTCACCCATTCATATAATATCGCAAATATGAGTTTGGTGCCAGAGTCTCCGAACAAAAATCGGTTTGCATCAGAACATATATAATCTGCTCCAGTTATGATAATGACAATACTGTTCCCGAGTAAAGCTGCTCTTCAAAACTATTCAGATATGCAAAAGGTGGGGGTAGAGAAACATGGCATAGGGGCCACTGAATATTCCTATTGACTAAACGAGCAAAATGAAGCACCAGACCTCAGACCAAGTTCGGGCCGGAAGTAAGTCATTCCGAACTTGAAATTTCCTGCTGCGGCGTTCCGCTAACTTTGAAAACAGGTTTCACAGCAGTAAAGCTCACCTCTACGCGTCAGCAAATTAAAGCAATTTTTCTACAAGGGTATATCTGCGTTTCGAATATCCCAAAATACTTAAGTATAATGCTATCCTCGTGAAATCGACATAAAGTACCCATAAACGGCATATAATTTTCACGAAACATGTAATTTTTTGGAGAGGGCTGAGGGAAATACATTTATTCGTCAGGATACGGCAAATTTGGAGGTTCAGGGCACTCCATACCTTCTTTACAAGAGGTATTCAGGAGAAACATTTCCGGCGAGAGCAAAGTTGCTTTGATCACACAAGGGAGTGGGCGCGAGCGTAGCTCTGAAATAGAGAATGAACTAGGTGTACTAATGGTAGGAGCACACGAGCTGTATTTTGAACTAGGTAATTCCCTCAAAGAGGAAGCAGATGTTATTACAATGTTGTAAGATATATGCTCCAAAGAGAGCTTTATATAATCAATAACTAGTGTCTACATTGTGGCGTATTTGTATTTACCATTTATCCGTGATAAAAATCTAATGTAATATAGATCTTTTAAAAATAAAAAGTTGATCTTACAAAAGTAACCCAAATATATACATACCAAAATGCATGCAAGTAATTGTATTTTAACAAATTTCACACATGAGTACGATCAGATTTTTTGTACATTTTTCCTGATATTTTAGTAAATGCTACCTTCTTTTGCTTTGGGGCATAAACGCAGCTTCATTATCTGACCATGTTTAGAAATTTAGTTCTCCCAGCAGAAAGTCGATTGCTTCTCGCAGGGCCTGATAAGAGACAATTCAACTTAATATGACTGTGAGTTAGGGTAGGGATCTGAGAGAGCATGAAAACGGGCAAAGATCGCTTTGCATAGTAGGTCACGCGCAGATTTTCAACTGTTTAAAGATGTTGAGGTACAACACTTGCTACACGAATGTTTTGTTTTTTAGAATTATACAATCAAATCATAAAAAATATCGTTGCTAAAATAAATATTATTTTTTTAGTAATTATTCTCTAAGAATTTTAGCTATTATCTCTATTCTCTTTAAATATTTTCTAAAAAATCCACCGTTAGAAGACAAAGAAGAGAATATTAAAATTAAAAAATCGCAACGCTCAATTCGATTACTTTAGATTAAAGTCAAGACAGGAAGCTTAAAAGAGAATATCACTGTAAGAAATGATAAGGGCGAAATGGTAAGAATAAACTGATGTTACGTAAAGAGCTTGGTCCGCAGTGTGAAATCTTAAAAAGATCGTTCAAAAATTGCAGAATAATAATAGTAAATTTAATATTATTTCATTAATCTATATTGAAGCTCTCGAAATAAATTTGGCTATGTCGGAATAGGAAAGAGAAACAGAAGAAGGAGAACTAGAGAAGAATTACTAAAAGTTTTACCGGCACAGGTGGCTCAGTGCATTAACTGATATCACTGTAACGCCGCTGATCGGGAGGTCCTAGGTTCGAGTCTTGGTTTCGATCCATGGTTTCTCCGATCATCACGAGGCGATTGTAGGAGTAGTACCCTAACAAAGGGTAATGGACCGCGCGCGATCTCTTCTTCATCTTCCTTATTGTATCCTCACACCTTACTTACTCATACTTACACTAACATGCACGACAGTACCACACATACCGGGAGATCACTCGGGGGCTTAGAGCTTATACTGGCTAGGGTAATGCCCCGTTGGTGGGAGACCAACGTTGGTGGTTGGAGAGAAAGACCGAGCGTATAGACATATAGATAAAAAAAAATTTATTCTACAATTGGGCAGATGATGTCCGGTGGCAGAATGCAGAAATTCAGAAATACGAAAGTACACTGTATACACTGTATACTGTAAAAGTATTGAAGTCCCCTCCTTCTACCCACGGTGTGTCGAACAAGACTTTTCAAGACGAGTTTGAAATAGATTCGAGAGTGAGATTCAGAAGAAGTGATGGGATGAGGGAGGAACATCACATTGATTGCGACAAGAGAATGAAAAGAAAGCTTCGTCGGTACTTTTATTCATCATTCTACTACATTTATTATGATAGAGAGATATGGATTCCGGCGCTCAATAAAAGATTGTTGCCCCTTCCGATAGACATGATTTTTATATTTTCAAAATAAATCATATTAAAATACTACATTCGTGAGAATATCGTTCAGTTTTCCACATTTAAAAATTATTTTCAAATCCATTTTGATTCAGAATAGTTTTAAAATGGTGGGAGATACCTTGCTAGTGGGAGATACCAGGTTGGGGAAAATCCCGCTAGTCGACGGTAGGTCGGCGCCGGATCTCTCCATCCAGCGGGGAAGAACACCTCCATCTTCCGATGTAAAAACATACACTACACATTCGGGACTAGTGACCTCAGTAGTTGACGCGGCCACAATCACTAACAATCAGACCGGGGGCGGTAGCTCAATGCATTAACTGATACCACTGCAGCGCCTCTGACCGGGAGGTCCTAGGTTCGAGTCCTGACGGCGGCAAGATTTTCGACACTAGCTTTTCAGCTAGGTCGAATTCAGTCGCTGACTGGAGGAGAATTCTAGCGGCTGGCTGCTCTGATCGGTAATTTTCCGTGGTTTCTCCGATCAACACCAGGCGAATGGAGAAGCAGTACCCTACCAAACGGGCCACGGACCGCACGCGATTTGTTCTTCCTCTTCCTTGTCCTATCTTCTCCCCTTACACACTCACTTACACTACCATGCACTACACTACTACATATTCCGGGAGTTTAGAGCTTGTCCCGGTTGGGGCGGTGCCCCGCTGGTGGGAGAGTCCTGGTTAGGGGGAAACCCCACTAGCCGACGGAAGGTCGGCGCCGGATCTCGCCATCCAGCGGGGGAAGATCACCGCCTTCTCCCGAGAAAAAAACATGCACTACACTAACGGGACTAACGACCGAAGAAGTTGACTCGCCCGGAAACACGAAAAAATCAATCAATCAATTCACCTCCCGATGTAAAATCATGCACTACACCTTCGGGACTAGTGACCTCAGTAGTTGACGTGGCCGCAATCAGTCGATCAATCAATCAACGACAGCGTTGTATCTCCAGGAATACGTGGTAGATTCCACCGTCATAGCGCAGCAGCGTGAGTGCGTCGATCAATCGCGTAATGGCGCATCTATGAAGCGCGGGGGCGCGGGCGCCGCCTGCGGCCCGCAGTGTTTCGCCTCGGCGTCAAACACGACAGGCGGGGGCCGGGCGCGACGCCGCCGGGTCGACCGCACCGCCTGATTTCGGACCGTCGGCGGCGGCGGTCGTAGCGCCGTCCTACGATTTGATGAGATATTGATGAAGATGAGGAGGGCGGCGCGATGCTTACCGCTAATCAGGGCGCCGCACGACGCACCTGCTCGAGCCGCGGACAGCCTGCGGCCGTCACTCCCCCTCGCCCCCCCCCCCTTCCGCACTCCGCGACGTTCGTAGGCTCCGGCGCAGTGGGTCGGAAGCTGCAGCCGAGGCGGCTAAGGGGGATGGGAGAGACCCCGTGTGGTCTACCACACCACACATAACGTGTTTTTTCAGGGATCCATTAACCCCCGGATGGGCACCTATGGCTTCAAACCTTTTTTTCCGTCCTCCCCCGCCGACGCACAAGTACAACGACAGGCTGACATTCGGATCCAGCCGGAATCCAGTTTACCTTCACGGCAAACCTCCCGATACAATGCCTGGGTTAGGACCGCCCTGCTAGTTCAGAGCTCCTAGCTATCTATGCTAGTACCGGAGACCAAAAAATACGCTACTCACATGCGCCAGGAACAAGTTCGTCTTGGAGCCCCCATCCCGTCTCTCCACTGCCTACACTCTTAGGCTAACGACGTGGGTATCGCCGGAACCTGGGCAACCTGACGGGTAGTATAAGTTTTCCCGCCGGAGTTCTATATGTAGGATCCAGAGTCGTCCGAAGGGCGTCCTTCACTCTATCCTACCGAAAGGTGGAAGCGCTGGGGTCCCAACTGGTGGGTAACCGCCCAAGCCCGGCTACCAGTAGCTTCGCATTTTCTTCTCATTGCCCGCACCTTCAAGCTAACCACGTGAGCAAGCTAACGCCGCGAGACTCAGTGTCCGGGTGGTCGTCTACGACACTCCACCAGAAGCCACGGCAATCTCCGCCATCGTGGTTCCCCTCTGCAGCGAGCTAAGGGTGATGAGCCATTCTCCGATGTTTGATTGGTTAGTGGTTCCGGGCGCGACAACTCCTAAGACCAATATAAGCGTAGTGCATGTTTGGGAGGCGTGTGGGAGGCGTCGGTGATCTTCATTAGCTGGATGGCGAGATCTGGCACCAACTTAAGCCAGCTAGCGAAGGTATTCCCCATCCAGACATCTCTCCCCAGCGGGACACACCCCCTGCAGGGACAAACGCTAAGCTCCAAACTGTATAGTAGTGTAATGCATGTGTCAGTGTGTGTGAGAGGTGAGGATAGAAGGAAGGGAAAGGAAAGATCGCGCATGGTCCATGGCGTGATTGTTAGGATACTTTTCCGGCATTCGCCTGGTGTTGATCAGAGAAACTACGGAAAACTACCGATAAGAGAAACCAGCCGCTAGAATTCTCCTCCAGACTGCGGCTGAACTCGACCTAGCTGACAATCTAGTGTCAAAAATCCTGCCACCGTCCGGACGTGAACCGTAAGCCATCACGGTCAGCGGTACTACAATGAAATCAGTTGATGCCCTGAGCCATCTTTGCCGGCGCCAGTCTCAGTTCGAAGGGTTACGGGATGGCATCACGTATCGGACATGGATCTCTGCTTGCATGGGACGATTAGTCTTTCAACCCTCTTCCTGCCAGTCCTGCCCGGATTGGGTGATGCCGTAGCGCGGATCATTTTTATCTAAGTAAGCGTTGCATCCGGGTTAGGATAACGCATAAGCCATGACTGGTATTTGTGAAGTGGTATGGTGTGGATTTTGTCCCATTTTATTGTGTCCCTTCAGTGATTACATGTAACATCGCAATGGAGGTAGTTCTATATGTACAGGATAAAGTTATAAGAGCCGCTCATTGCACTTTATCTGATTCTCTTTTGATTAACACTTTACTTGTTTCATTGACACAGACTCAAGCACAATACGTTACCATCCGAAGAAAAGCAGCACAGCACTATTTTTTAGTTGCGTTAGATGTTTGTGGGGGACTTCATTTCCTTTAAAGTACCTTAAACTGATCATTGTGCATGTTTTTCAGATAGTCGATTCACGCGAAGCTCAGTAAGGGATAACAGCCACAGTCTGTAGCACATTTTCCGATGAAACTAGATTCTATTACAAACGAGGGAAATTTTCTTATTTAAATTGGCAAACATTCTTGTCGCTATTTACATGAAAAATTTAACTTAGTATAGTAAAAATCCAGGCTAAGAATTTTAGGCCTCAAGAGACCGTTCGCAGAGTTTACTTCATATCATAGGTTACCTATTTACAATTTTAGATTTTTTAGATAAATCTATCAATAAATAATATTTTTTATTTATTTAGTCAAAAACAGTAAAAAACACTATGTGACGTATGGGGGAGAAAATCATGTGCGCATGCTTTCTTGAGTTTCAGAATACCTTCCCAACAATTTAACTATTATACAAGAAATTATACTTAAAGTTATTATACTTGTACTTATTACGAGCTATTATACTTATATAGACGTCGAATAATAATGTACTCAATGTGGGGTGGAGGAAACGTAAATTGCGTGTTCGGAAAGAAACCCTCGATCGGTTTCTATTCTACTAGAGACTATATCTTTATGCGACTCAAAGACATCTTTGACATCTTTCTCATTCTCCATCATCAGAATTGCCATAGCCCTTCAAGGTGGAGTCTAAGTTTGGTATATGGCAATGCAGGCGAAGGGGAAAAGGATTAGGTTCGGCAATGCAGTACCAGCTATATCACTGGGCCTCTCCGTCTCCACACGGCATCCTGCTGCAGAGCGAAAAATCTTGAAGTCTTTCTCATTCTCGCGCACAGATGAGAACGGCGCATGTTGTCTCAATATGGCATTCCGAATGATTAATTGATTGATTGTTAGTGATTCCGGGCGTATCAATTACATTGGTCTGTGGTCCCGTACGTGTAGTTCGCTTTTTTTGCTCGGGCGGTGGTCTTCTCCTGGTGTATGGCGAGATCCGGTACCGACCTACCGTCGGTTAGTGTTTTTTTAAACAAGGTATCTCCCACCATCGGGACACCGCCCCAACCAGGACAAGCCCTAAGCTCCCGACCGGTGTCCTGGCATGTGAGGTAGTGTAGTGCATGTTAGTGTAAGTGTGTGTAAAAGGTGAGGATAGGATAAGGAAGAGGTAAGAAATATCGCGCGCGGTCCGTGGCCCGTTTGCTAGGGTACTGCTCCGGCATTCACCTGGCGTTGATCCGAGAAACCACGAAAAACTGCCGATCAGAGCAGCCGGCCGCTAGAATTGTTCTCCAGGCAGGGACTGACTTCGACCTATCTGAAAAACTAGCGTCGAAAAACCTGCCACCGTCGGGACTTAAACCTAGAACCTCCCAGTCCACTCCGGTGATATCAGTTGATGCAGGGAGCCATCTCTCCTGGAATGGCTTTCCGTGTTTAAGTTTAAAGTCAAAGGGGCGCAAGGTGGAGACGGGCAGGTGCCTCACATTCGCCCGAGTTTGTCGGCGTGGACTCTGGTTGGGTTCCAGTCTCCCACGGCTCAGATTCTTTACTTACGGGGAACTAAAAATGGACTTAATTCAAACTCCGGAGAAATTTGTATACATTTTCACTTGACATAGATCGGCGCTAACCTGCTTTTTGGAAGGGCCAATTGTTATGGTGTTCAAGCGTTAATCATGAAGCGTGGGCGTTTCTTAGAAGGCTGAACATTTTTACTGAGTCTTGGTGTCCATTCGGGGAACCTCAAAACCCACGTGGTACAGGGCGTGTACGATAAGCCTCAGCGCACATATATCATAAAGACAACCGACATCGGTCTGGTCTGTGAAATATTAGTCTCTATCAAATAATCTTCGCATTGCTAATGGAGAGTACCGAAAAATTATAGGATATGCAAAGAAATCGGATCATGCAACAATGGAAACAAACCGATTTTGTATTGAATCTCCGATTATAAAGCAACTGTTTGAAACAAAACAGTTTATTTTGTTTTTGTTTGTCAAATTTCGTGATAGTTT